>JAUTBV010139594.1:0-11460 GCA_032361325.1 Lepetodrilus fucensis
AGAGAGAGAGAGAGAGAGAGAGAGAGAGAGAGGGAGGGAGAGAGAGAGAGAGAGAGAGAGAGAGAGAAAGAGAGAGGGAGGGGAGAGAGAGAGAGAGAGAGAGAGAGAGAGAGAGAAAGAGAGAGAGAAAGAGAGAGAGAGAGAGAGAGAGAAAAAAAAAGAGAAAATGAAAAAGAGATAGAGAAAGAGGAAGATGGTAAAATGAGTGACTAGTAGTTATTCTATGACAAATATGTAATGAAAGCACATATATAAGAATAACATCTTTGTCGACTTTGACATGAAAAATGTTACTATAGTATATATATTTGCAAAATATTCTCTTGAATGAATCTTTACTTTTATGTTTATGAAGATCTTGACAGGTAGCATTTGATATATATTTGTAATTGTGTAATATTTTCTATTAAAATGGTCAATTGCATTACTATATGATTAGATCTATGTAAATATTAATAATGTCACATTTCATTAGCTAAGCAAAATTTGCTCATTTTTCCAACAATATGGATGACACGCACAATTTAAAAAATAATAATGTTTTTATGTCCAATTAGTGTACACTATTTGTTTCATTTCCCCTGAGAGTGTTATTTTTCATTCTGTTTATTTCCGTTGTGGCTTAGACCCGCTTTTCAAGATTTGTTTTGCTTAGATGCATCTTGTCAGTTTATTTGCTTCCAGTCCAGCGAGTTTTCACTCCGAGCATGTAGTCGCCAAAACATGACCAAATCACGACTGTATTTTAATGAAATGAGAAAACACAAGCCCAACACAATCCCACTCACATCTGATTGTCTATTACTATCTAATCAATTGCCTCAAACACAAATACAGCCAGTCGTGATGTCGGCAATGCATGCCACGATTCTGAATTTACTTGATTGTTTGAATTGATGTGCCAGGAATATGCACTGCAAACTTACCAATAAAAAAAACAACCCATGGACATCACCGATCACGGAGACGTGCCAAGATATTGAACGAGAATACCCCCCGACAGCGATGCTGGACTCTCGTGAATAGGAGAGGACAGTTTTGAAAACATAACAGAAGAGTTGAAGAAGTAGTTATTGGGTTCATTAGACTGAATCGTACTGACCAGGTTTGACGACAAGGAGCCTGCCATCTTTACCACGGTGAATATGACCAAATCACAGCCTAAAACTTCTCTCTCAGTGAAGGAGGGGGCATTGATCTCTGAGAGGGTTGCACTGGAGAAACTCCGCACCATCCAATGGGTCCAGCCTGCTGTAAGATGCAGAGATAATGGGTCCTAACCAACCTCATAAGCTTCACTTTGCCTGGAATACTTCAGTTTCTGCTTCTCAAATGGGAATTAATTCTCCCAGGTCATTAAATGACCTCAGAGATGGGGACTTGTTTGCAGGCTTTATTTCCAACCATTTTTATTTTTGGCTTGGTGATCATTTGTGATTTATGAAGATGGATTCAGAATGAAAGGAAAATTGACTGTGGGCACACGTGATGAGCACATGTTAGAGAAGAATTGATAGAAAAACGATGGTTCTAATTTCCAACGGTAAATCATTATTATAAAAAGAACATTTGAAGAATTAATCAAACTAAAAGTATTACTACCAACTCATTCATGCAGAATGAAAAAAAATACACACATTTTCAAAAATTTGATATGACTCGTAGGATCTTGACCATTGACGATTGACCAAAAGTCAAAATTAGCAAAAGCTCACCGATGTCAATTTGAAAAATGCATTCACATAATCACATATTTGGAGGCAAAATAACAACTTGACCACTAATGTTAATCATCAAAAACGTAATAATATATTGAGAAATCTTCCAGAATCCAGACAACATACTCAAATATTCCATTTGATAGACTTAGTCACTGAGACATCCCACAGACAGCTTGTCTGTGATGTTAGTAAGCATCAAAGTGACATGAAGTCCATTGAATTCAATATGTCTGCTCCATCCCCCAAATGAGACAACTAAAGCGAGATGCACCAGCTGGAAATAGTGTATGATGTATGGTATTCTTAGAGTACAAGATTCACACTTGGCCTTCATTGGGATTAATTGCATGCAACAATTAATTGAACCCATAATACATCAACTGTGAAATAAAAGCCATAGTTCATCAGATAGACATTGTTTTCAAGGAAAAGAAAATGAAATTCTGGCTGCTTCTGTAATTGGTAAGAATCGAGAAATGTACGGCTTAATGAATTTCTATGTTTGGAAGAAGTGTTTCCTTAAACTCTGATCGACAAATTGCAAAAATCTATTGAATATGTGTGTTATTATCCAAGGCGTCTATTTATAATGTAAGATTTACAGAGTCGCTATTTCTTGGTATATCTTGAGCACATTTCAGAATGACCACACAGAATGACATTTTGAGTTCTGTAGAATACGTTCTGTTCTTATTGGAAAGGAAAAGCAAATACAAAATGTTCAGCATCAGGGGAATGTTATCAATCAATGAAGAACATTCTAATAAAATTCTAAGCACAAATATAAATTTGTCATTGATATATAATATGAACAAAAATATTGTCTACATTTTGTTTGTTTTAAAATTAAATGGGATTGATAAAAACAAAAGTACACACATTAAGTGTATTCCAAATTGTGGTTTAATTAGACCCTCTTTCAAGATTAGTTCACTTAAATCAAGGCTTGTCAGTTTAGAGCAGGCAGAAACCCACAACATACATATTGTGCTGAATGTTGCAATAAACTTGGCCCTGAGATTACGAAATATGTCTGCTCTGAGATTACGAAAATTTTCTGAGTACGTTTTTGTGCTCAAATCACGTGCTATGCTCAAAAACATGACATTTTATGAACAAAATTCTGAGTCCAGTATGAAATCGGGCCCTGGTATTCCTAATTAATGACATTGACCACAAAGTAGACCGCAACAGCTATTATGAAATTTAACTGTTTTTGTTCATGTAATGAGCTCAACTCAACTTTTCCCTTCTACAGATAAGTTCTAAATATATAAAAAAAAATGTATTGTTAATAGACCGCATTAACATATATTGAATTTACCAGTTAATATTTATTACTTGAAGTGTATTATTTACCTGCCATCACTTTGACGTGCATACACTAGAGCTAAACATTCAGGAATTAATTACCAAAGGGGTTTGCCTGCTAAATGGGATCCGGATTTATCGGGTGTCGCACATTTTCCTACCAACACACACACACACACGCAATGTCCAACAACAAACAAACATTATGAACTCTAAGTACTGAAGATGTGTGTTGTTGGAAGGATGGTTTCCTCCGTGATTAACACACTGGCCGCATTGTGATCAATCACGCATGTCTGTAAGCATGGCTGCTCACTTCGCTTCATGCATAAATAAATGATAGTCAATGAGACCGTCTCAAAATAATGCCAGCGTGGCTATTGTAATCTTATAGGATATGCAGCTACATTTGAATGAGGAATCTGTGTATGACTGAGAAAACATAAGAGCAGAAAAGTATCAGAATCTCGTTGATTATAATTATAGACATTACCATTGGCCAAGGAGAGTCAGAATGATTTTGGAATCTCAGTTATACGCATACATGCTATTTGCTTGGTTTGTTTTTAGGGTTTGTAAGGAAATACATTTATTAATTTAATCATTAATCTAAATTACAAAAACATGTTTTAACCATAATCTTAAATACAAATATTTGTTTTTAATAATATGATGATGAATATGCCTTTTGTGTGTTATTAGCATTAGTAGTGAAAGTTACCACACTCACGTTTATATTACATAACTGTGTGTTATTATTTCTCTGGCTGAATTTACATTTCCAACATGATTTGGTAATAATAATAATTCTAAACTGCATAATCAATCGCAAATTCAGTTACCAGTAATAATAATACTATACTACTAATAATAAGGACACTTATAATGCACTAAACTCTACAGCGATAAGGTATGCTCAAAGCACATACAAACAAGAAAGAAAGCTTAGATATATCAGCGAAAAAGAAACGTTTTAAGTTGAGCTTTAAAAGTTGGGAGTGAAGATGCAAGTCTGAGGGGAAGAGAGTTTCTAGCGGAAGCGGCACAGTTGGAAGCGGCACAGAAAGTGAAAGTTCTACAGCCAAATGATTTTGTTTTCCAAGATGGCAGCTGATGTTGGTTGCTGGATCGCAGTAGCTCTGACAGGTGCATACTGATACACCAAGGAAAGAAGTTTAAATTCAATCCTTCCCTGCACACAGTATAAATAAAACCATAGTCTGTTGACTACCACGGGTACTATACTGGTACATGTATACCAACCTTCTGCTACTGTTAGGCATATCTGATTAAGAGATATGTTGTGCTATTCAATTTCAGATGGCTGTTAATCTCTGACAATTAATTTGAACCACTGCCTGACATGTGACAGATACTGCCACCAAGGATGGAGATAATATAGAACCGAGATAACAAATAATGGGGGGAAATAATATAGAAGAGAGATAAAATAGAACCAAGATAATATAGAACAGAAATGATATATAACTAAAAGAAAAATAGAACTGAGATAATATAAAACAGACACAATATAGAATCGAGATAATATCTAACAGAGGTAATATAGAACAGAAATAATATAGAACTAAGAAAATATAAAGAACAGAGAAAATATAGAATAGAAATAATATAGAACAACGATAATAGGTATACTACCTAAGAAATCATCATGGTTTTTAAAGTAGACATATTTACTGAATATATTTTGAAGACTCACAGAACTAGTTTGAAGGATAATATGGTAAACTATTCTATGACATTTGGTAAAAGTAGTCTGCCTAAATGGTTAAGGACCAATCAGAATTGTACGTGAGAATTACCTAATGCAAATCTCAAAATGACATGCACTTTTAGATGAGAAAAATGGCAATTGAGTGAAAATCGATAACATTGGGGAAAACTGTAAAGAAAACATGATGTCAAGGGATGCAATAGACAAATTGGTTAATTTACACCATAGATGTTCGTCGCCTTGTCTGCATGTACCGAATATATCAATAGTCCTGTATGAAGCATATGTCAAAAAACCACGAAGGAATACAGAACGCTATATAATGTACAGTATATGTAATAGACTTATCTGCATTACACACAGAAATCCACCTTTATTTTATTGCATGACTATTAGTAATAAACCAGCATTTGGTAATGATGAAGCCGAACTCATGGTATGCAGGACTTTTGAAAAATGGAATTAACACGTCAGAGATAATGAGTCTCATTGATCAGCTGTATTGTGTCAATGGGGAAATTCTCAACTACAATATAATTAAAGTAGATGCAATATAATTAAGAAAATTAAATAAATTAATTCATAAAAAGTTCTTGCTATCACAGTGTGCTGATGTTTAACGTCCATGTCATTGTGGAAGAAATACCTGCTGAGTCAGCAGCTATTGAAACACGTTCTTCTAGATGTGTTTTGAAAGAGACAAAAATATAAATTTAAAGTAGCATTGCTGAAAACTGTAAGGACATGAATAATAGATGCCTCCTTCTTGCACAGTTGCATTGAATCAATTGTAAAACTTTCTTTGAACGTGAGATGTATGTTGTAAGTTGTAGCACTGCACCAGCTACAATATCCACCTTAGGATGAATTCTACCAACATACTGCTGAAATATTAATTATGTTAGTCAATTGTATGATATTTTCCATGGTTTTCATATAAAATATATTTTCATTAACTTGTAATCAAATACTACTACTTGAGTATCAACTTGCAATGGAATGTTCATGTTTAACCCTCTCCCTGCTGGATTAGGTACAGCTCTTTAGGGCATCTCTGGTTGTCTTCAGCATGGAGAGAGTTAAAGGTTATATTTTGTTCTCTCTTCAAGACTGCTCTATTGCAATTATTTTATATACTGTATTATTTCTCAATTATTACTAATATCATGGTGAAATTCTATCTAAATATATACTATTAAACATACACTATTATAAAAATGTAAGTATTTAAAAATTAATGATTCTAAACTGAATGGTATTGGTGAGGGAGAAATGCCCCCCACCTCCCCAAATAACAAACACCCCTCCTCTAGATCCACCTATGTATATAAATTCCATATACAGTATACATAACTGTATACATAACTGTATACATGTTGACTGACTGCTACTTTTAGTGACTCACCCGTTGTTACATCAATGCTTTATCGGTTATCAGATTTATCATGAAGCACATTTGTTTGTTAGAATGTCAATATTCCTCAAAGGGACACGCTAAAATTGGAACCCAACCTAGAGAGATGTTTCCAGCATTGCAAGAACGGGAGATGATAAGCCTTACTGAAAAACAATGGATATTCCCATTGATTGCTCCGTTTCAGGCAGTAAAGACGAGATATACAGTCGACTAAATTGATCTGGTGGGACAAATATTGACAGATCAGCTGACGATTGACAGTAGAAATTGCCACAGATTGCGAACATAAAATAGTTGTGAAAAAGGTCAAAATCGTGAAACTACTCTCCTTGAAAACAAATTTAGAAATAAATGTGAGACAGAACCATTAAATTAGATACTGTGAAAATGTTTTAGTCTTGAGAAAATGTTAAATATTATTAATGAACATCAACATGGTGTAATAGAGAAGAAAAACACATATAATAAACTTTAAAGAATCCATTTCCCATAACATAACAATACTAGTCTATCCAATTAACCTATCTATAGGTTTAGAATATCAAGCATTCAATCGTTTTGGAACATGTATATCATTAAAAAACCTGTAAAACGTGTAACAGCTTGAAATCTTGTAATAAGAACTTTGTTAAAATTATGTTGAAAACATGCAGAATATCATTATTTTATTAATGTAAATATTTTTTTCTTTCATAAAATCAATAATTGCTTTTATAACTTGTTATAGGGTCTAAATTAAACCCAACATAACATAAATAATTATGCTATCGCTCCAGACTATACATTTTGAAAACTACGAGTATCTGTGCAATGAAAAGATAGAAAACAATTCTATTGTTCACACAGTTGACAAAACAGCAGAAAAAGTCACTTTTCACTTCAGATTTTAATATGAAGAAACCCAACTCCCTACATATGTTCAGTTGTTTGTGACACCTGGAAATTTAATAATGCCAAAGACAAATGTCAAAGGATCCGATTACATTCTTGGACCAGGCAGGCTTAAATACCACAGGAGGTGATGCAGCCAACGATTGGTTAACTTAGTTTTTATGGGCTGCATAGATGGTAAGTTAGTCTCATAACATTCAGCTAAGTCACAATTTCGAATGGACTTCCCAATTTTGCACATACATTTTTTTTGTATTATGGAAATTGAACTTACCAGAATCTCTAGATGGTTAAGTCTGTCTCATTAGTCACAATTTCAAATGGACTTCACAATTTCGCGCATATCTTTTTTGTATTATGGAAATTGGACTTACCAGAATCTCTAGATGGTTAAGTCTGTCTCATAAGATTCTTCCAATTCACAATTTTGCAAGGACTTCATAGTTTTGCATGGACCATTTATGTCTTCTGGAAATAGGACTTACCAGAACCTTAGCACCTGTCCACACAGTAGGTTACCTTATAAATGAGATATCCCTTTTTGTCCTCCATACCCAAGAGAACTATGTTGCCCATTTCCTGTCACTATAATTATTTCATCACCAACTTTCTCTAATCCACTTTCGTGAATTTCATTTCAAAATCGCTCTGCATGCCACGTTCCACGTAATTCCTTAAGCATGCAATTGTTCTTCAACATGAACTGCATGTCCGTCTAGCCACAGAAACCAGTAACAGTACTTAAATAAGACTTTGATATTGGCCTGCATGTTTTGTCTCATTGCCAATCATTATCCTTTCATGAAGAGCATGTTCAATATTTCAGCTGATGAGAACAGCACAATCAACTCTGCTCATCTAGACTTCAATGGACAGCGAACAGTGTTGGCTCTCAAGAAGCAAAGCCGTGACAATTCCAGTTTGTATTGATGGCTCTGACAAAAAACAATACAGCTTATCTATATTGTATGGCTCATTAACCACCAGATTGTTCTGTTTCGAGGACTTAGTTTACAAGAGTTCATCAGCAATGCTTTAAAAGAAACTTGAAAAGTTCTAATAACACTGCAATAATTACTATGAATAGGATTTACTGATCAGTTTCTTCAATTACTTACTACTGGTGTATTATCAGCGAGGTGTTTGTCCAATATTTCTTCAAGTTGCCCAAGAGGACTCTACTTGCAGACAGCGTTCATGGCGACTTCAGAAGAGTAATGGTTAAATGGACAACTAGCAATCCTTCAGGAAACAAATGAAGTCCCTGGCACATAACTAAGATAAATTATGTCCAATTTCCTGGGCACAGTGATAAGTGATGATCTTTGGTTCTCAGAGGCACAGAGAGGCAGAGAGGCACAGATAGTTACAGATAGTCCCTGTCAGAGAGTCACAAAGATAGTCCCTGTCAGAGTCACCGAAAGTCACATATAGTCTATATCAAAGAGTCACAGAGGGTCACACAGAGACATGAAGAGTCACAGAGTCACAGTCCCTGTCAAAGAGTCACAGAGTCACAGAGTCACATATAGTTCCTGTCAGAGAGTCACAGAGAGTCACAATCACAATCACAGAGAGTCACAGAGTCACATGGTCACAGAGTCAGTCACAAAGAGTCACAGATTCACATATAGTTCCTGTCAGAGAGTCACAATCACAGAGTCACATAGAGTCACAATCACAATTACAGAGAGTCATAGAGCCACAGTCACAGAGTCACAGAGAGTCACATAGAGTCACACAGTCATAGGGAGACGTGGAGAGTCGTAGAGAGTGACAGAGCCATGGAGAGTCAGAATACCAAGAGTCTCCGTTTATCCGTGAATCCTTCATCCTATCGTCCTCCTTGACACCTGTATCTGTGAAACCCATCTCTATGACACATCTCTGTGACACATGACAGTCTCCAGAACAACTTTCAAGGAATTAAACTTGGTTCCACCGCTGCTTGTCACATTATCACAGACAAATATTGATTTTTAAACACATACAACAAACTAGACAAGCACTAAACTTAACATCCATCAAAACCAGACATCACGCCATGAAATAAGAGGATTCATAGCTGAAAATCTCCGATAAGGAAAATATTTATTCATAACGAAAGATTTCCTAAACTTTGATGATTGCATATAAACAGCAAGGCAAATATATTTTGCAGTACACTAAGAGATATCCACTTTGTACGAAGCTTTAATAAAAGCTGTGCATTAAGGACGATGTTGGTTCTGTACTCGGGAGTCTTCCATATTGTCAGTAGCTGTCTGTGGGCGATGACAAGTCATGCCCTTCACCTACTGCTGGGAGCTCTAGGCAGGGATATAGCTTGTACTTTCTCATATGATTCCTATATTCAACAGCCACTCTTCCCCTGCAGAACTCATTGGCTCTGCTCCCCGAGTCACTACCAAGCATCAGAATTTTAACGAAAGGGTATAATATGACAGCTTGTTTGAAAGAGCTCACCATGACCTTTCAAACAAGATGTCACACATAATGGGAAATAAAATGCATATCGGTAATAGGTTACTTCATTGGCTCGTTATGTCACTCGAGGGGTTAATGTGTTCTCCCCTTTTCACTCCATCCATAAAGTGATCGCATCCTGATTCAATTTACAAGAAGTACACTTTGGAGTCATTTATCACATTTGTAGAATTTACATCGTTTAGACTCAATAAAAGCCATGCTATTTTGGTAAGCTTTGATTTAATGGCGCTTTGTTGGCCTACAGGTTTCTTCAGCCATGTTACAGCCGCTGGGATGAAACAGTCTCAGTAGACGGCGTGTGATTAGATTCTCCCTGTCCTGCTCCCAGTGTATCAGTCGCTCCAATAGCCATCATTACATTTCCTCTACCACTGCCTCATCCCAGAAAAATGTCTTGTAATAAAATTTGAAATTGTTTGTCGTTCACTTATGAACTCAATCCCCAAAAGCTTTATTAGAAATCCTAACCGATTCTGTTTTTGGCACTGAAGTTCAAACTGCTTGTCGCTCATTTATCTCAATCCCATAATGAAACTCAAAATGATTCTGTAGTTGGTGATACATGTATTTATAAACTCCATGAAGATATAGTTACCTGAAAAATAAACTTCCCAGATTTCGCAGTAACAGTAATTGAAATTAGATCTCCATACTTTTGTACTGATCTATTTCAGATGAAATGGAAATCAAGCCTTCAAGCAAGTATAGTGTTAGTTCGATAAAAACCACATTGTATTCAAGTTACACTTGCATTACATTTTCAAATGCCAGCTGAGGCACTGAAATTTGTATAATACATGTGTAGGGCAACTGAAACATAATATTCAGCTGTAACAAGCATAACATAATTTATGAAATAATGATGTAATCTGCATATTAATTATAACTGCTTTTATCATTGGTAAAATAGGATTTATACAATCATACTACAATTCTGGAAAATATACTATAAGGAATATATATATATATTTTTATGTATAGCATTAATCCCAAACACTATGTGATACTTATATACTGCAAACATATGGCATTTGGTTAATATCGTGTCTCAGGATTATTGCAACAGAAGATTTAAATAGTTACCCCACTAACATCTAACTATATATACTTCTAAAATAAGATAGGAAAACTTATTTAATTAATAATTCACAAATGGAAATATTCTTCCTAATAAATCCTATGATGAAACTCTCTCTACCAGTCTTCATCGTTACCAGGAAAGGTCATCCACAATCAGCATCAACAGGTTTCCTATGCCTCTACAGCCCACAGACTTATCTCATCTCTTCTACAGCAGCAGTTAAAATCAAATCAGTACAATAAAAGAACCCGGCACCTGAAAATATCCTCTACAAAGAGAAAGTAGCGTAACAGTGATTCTGAAGACCTTACCTGATGGTCAATCAAGAGTGTTCCTGTAAATCCAGAAGTGTTCCCTATCCCGGAGCTCACCCAGCCTGTATGTGTGACAGACACCAGGAGAAAGCTGACAAGCATCCAATGCAGACCCAGTATACTGGGGAGGATTAGCCAGTCCAGAAAACTGTTAATACTCTCTCCCTCTCTCTCTCTGTTACCCACGCTGACACAGATACTGGCTATTGATCAGAGACAACTGTAGCCCAGTGGATGGAGGGAGGGGTTCACTGACAGCCACAACTGTCTTGTAGTTAGTTAGTTACGCTGGAGGTGATGATGCTGGTGGCATTGCTATATGTGTAAGGTAAAGATCTGCATGTCTCAGTGTAATTGTTACATGTTACTGGCTTTCAAAGAAATATCAGGAAATCCCAGCACCTTACTCAGCTGTGTGTATACTGGATATAGGTATTACACAACCAAATACTTTTCCATAGGCCACAATGGTAGCGTTTGGATTGATGTAATCTTTAGGAAGG
>JAUTBV010139605.1:0-11458 GCA_032361325.1 Lepetodrilus fucensis
CACCGGAATTCCTAGTTTTAAATGATATTCTTCGAAATTCTAAAAATAGACATGACGCACTTGCAGCCGCTATTGCCCTTAGATGAGTGATGTCACTGTTCTATCACTTCTCTGTCTGCACCACATCGCTAGTGAGAGTAGACCGCACATGTTACGAACAGTCTGTGGATTCGTTACAGTATTTCTGGAGTACTCCGAACACCTATGGTGAAAGGAACGTCCCCCCTACTGTGGTATTGTTTGACTGTTGCAGGTATGATGGTGAGAAGGTGTCTGCCAAGAAGCCCAATTACCCGTACGACCAGGGAACTTCTCTCACAGACGGCAGTCCACTCAAGACGCAGCAGTTTGGTGTCACGCTGCAGTTGTAAGTTGTTAAGTTGTTGGCTGTAGTGAGCTGTCATCACTTGCTCTTCACTGTCTGACTGTCTGTCTGTCTGTCTGTCCGTGATTGTACACCTATCTGGCAAGCGTAAACAGAATGGTGTTTTATTTCTAAAAGATTGACAGGCTAGAATCGATTGTCTAAAAAAAGTTGATTCTGAAATTTTCTTAACTGTCCACCTTCCCCCCCCCCCCCCCCCGACAACAACATCATTCACATTTTGTGAAATACTTAGTAGAATATATGTACAGACATCTGTGCAAATTAGTAATTATTTTCTTTGACAAATATTCAAATTATTGTTCTTTCAGCATCAAAGAGAACAGCGGAAGGATAATGCCTCTGGTTGTCGAACAAACTGTGGAATTCTTGAAAGCTAACGGTAAGGAGAGGACTTAGATAAAAGCTTCTCTTTTGTCTGATCCTGTTGAATTGTGTCAATAAACTATGTTGAAATCTAACTAACACTGTTACTAACAGTATGTTTATTTTCATCTATGTTACCTGTCTAGAAATGTGATAACAGTAATGCTAATCAATGGTACCATTTCTTTTTGTATACAACACGTTAGCTGTCGAAGGGACATATCCAAAGATGATGTTTAATGTTCATAGTATGAGGTACATGTATGTTGATAAATACATTTGAAATTTGTTATTCCAGGCTTAGATGTGGAAGGAATTTTCAGGAGGTCAGCAAATGCTGTAATATTGAGGGAAGTTCAGAAAAAATATAACCATGGTGAGTTGTTGTATGTGTGACAACTCTTTGAAACACCCAATACTGAAGTGTGTTCTGTTTGTTTCAAAGTATTCATGCTTTGACTGCCTGGGATTCAAGAATAAATTCCATTTTTCTGTGAAAGATTCCTGCAGCAATGTTAAACTCCATATTCACTCACTCACTCTTTCAATAGTTTAAATTGATGTTGAAAGGGAGGTAATTTCGTAAATTATTATGGACTGCAAACAAATAATGTTTACGTTGTATAGAGATTTATTTAGAAATTGTAGGATCTATCAACAATGATTATATAAGATTTGGGATAAATTAATAATGTTAACATCTGAGAATATCCCCAGTCAAGTAATATTATAAGAATTTGTGCAGAAATTATATCTATGGAATATGATATAATGTTTTAATCTATAACTAAAGGGAGTTAACTCCCGATTCAACCAAACAATATTAGTGCCGTTTCTTTTGCCAAAATATTGGCTGGCTTTGGCGTGTGCCGTTGAGTACTTCCTGCGGCTAGACTACTTTATTTGCAAACTAACAGGCAAATCTCTAGCTGACTTGTGCCAGTATCTGGTGATGGAAAGTTAGCCAAGTTGCTTTATTTGCATATTCGATGTCATTAGACTAATCAAACAGCCATATTATAGATATCCATGTATGAATTGTAGGATTTATTACCATGATGAAATCTCTCATTTTTCATAATTATGATTTTACATTCCCTGGTACATGAAGTACGATTATTAAAGATAAGCTGTAATGTTCTGCGCTGTGTTACAGGCGAGCAAGTAGACTTTGACAACGGGGCGTACGACGTCCACACAGCAGCTGTGATACTCAAGACATTCCTCCGAGAACTCAAGGAACCAATCCTCACCTTTGACCTCTTTGAGCCCATCACAAGGCTGAATGGTAAGACTGTGTTTCTGCATCGAATGCTTGTTTATCTTTTCTGAAAAATAGGAGTTCATTGTTCTGTCTGACCATTATATTGCCACTTGTGTAAGAAGATGTTCTAGATGTCTGAGGCTTGTTATTTTTGTATGGCCATAAGTGTCATATTTTAGAATGCTGATCGATAGAGTGACAGGGTTGGAAGTTAGTGCAAAGATTTACAATTTTGAACAAGCCAACGGGCTAGTAAGTCAAATAAGAAGAGTGATTTCCCTAAAAAGATACTCGCCCATAACAAAAGAAGGTCACCATGGGCTGCCAGGCGAGTGGTAACTTCTAACCCTGGAGTGATAACTGTGTTTTTAAATTTCAGTGTAACTCCTATATATTTCCTTTTTTAATTATTTTTTTTAATAACTCACAAAGCACATTCAAGCAGGCCTACACATGATTTTTGCATTATATAAATATCTATAGATATTTTATGTATGTATAGCAAGTTGTATTGCTGCTATTGCTCTGTGGAACATGACCATGAAATAGATTCATCCAGGCCCTACATGTTACTATGTTTGTTCCAGTTATCGACAGCAACAAGCATGTGTTTGAGACAGAGAGGATGCTGAGAGAGGAGCTCCCAGAAGACAACTACATCATCCTCAAACATATACTACAGTTCCTGCAAGAAGTGAGTTTCCATGTGCAGTGTTAGAAATTCAGAAAATACCAATGAGGTTATTCTCCATAGGCCCAATGTTAATGGTGGTCAAATCTGTAATTTTCGGAGGGTCACATAGATATCTGTACTTGGTGTATAGATAATTGAAAGTGGATATTTTGAGGGTTTACTAATTACTGTGAAGGTTAGCTTTATTTTCGTGCAATGAATAAATCTGTAAGGTACCGTATAAGTACTTGTGTATAGTACTTGTGTTCTAAGTATTATATTGATGATTTTATGAGTGGATCTATACCCAATTGATTTATTTTCATAATAATTTAATACTAGTTGTGTTATAGGTATGTTACAGGTATCCTTTTGGTGTCTGTGCACACTATTTCTGTTATAGGTATCCTATTGCTAACTGTTATTTCCTCCATCCAGGTGGATGCAAACAATGAGGTCAACAAGATGACTGCCATGAATCTTGCCATCGTCTTTGGTCCCAACTTGCTGTGGTCACGAGGTCAGGCATCATTAGCAACAATGGGGGCAATCAACAGCTTCGCACTTATACTAATTAGAAATTTCGACGATGTTTTCAAGAGGTGATTGCACCAGAACTTCATAGATATTCTTGTCATCTTAATTGTTGAGAAAAGAGTGTTATCTTCAGATCAAGAGATCCTGAAATAAAATGTAATGACTGAATCTCAGGCACCTTTCTTTCAAAAACAACACAGGCAGGTGGATGTTAAGCTTCAACTTTTACCTTAAAAAATACAAAGGTGAAAAGTGAAAGAAAAACTGAGGTAAGCAATTGTGTTTTATGTCTTAATTCAATACATGTAACACGACTAAAAGCGAATACTGTAATATATTGTGTTTGATCTTGTCCAGCTCTGTGCTTTACAATCATTTGCATAGTTAGAACGACAGCTTGATGTGCTATAGGTGCTATAGATGCCACCTCTCCATGTTTCCACAGATGTATCCATGTCCATATAGCATAGAGAAATCCATTACAAACATGGCAGGTAGTGGTTGTTCATTATCGACCCTCTACATGCTGCATTAGGTACAGACACTGCTCTTTAGGGCATCTCTGGTTGCCTTAAGCATGGAGAGGGTTAACCCTCGCTTTTCTGGATTAGGCATGGCCACTGCTCTTTAGGGCGTCTCTGATTGCCTTCAACATGGAGAGGGTTAACCCTCTTCCTGCTGCATTAAGTACAGACACTGCTATTTAGGGTATCTGGTTGCCTTAGAACATGGAGAGGGTTTATATTGAACAATTTCTGAAATTGTTGTGCCAACAATTCCCTTGGCATGCTATGAACAATATTTTGTCTATCCCGATTCATCCCGAGATGTCCATTTGTTAACTATGTTAAAGAGTTGGTATGTTTTTCAGGACTGTGTATGCATTTGAATTTACACTTCCCCACTCAACTGAAAGAAGCATATTTTCTTATATGGTGTGTTAATTGTTGACTGATTACTAATGCTGTCCATTTTTCCAAATGTTACATACTTTTGATACATTTTGCACTCTCCATTCCATGCGAATTCTTCTCTTTCGAAAAACATTGAACTTGTGTCTGTCCATTCCCTGAGTATACATTTCAATGTTTGAAGAATTACAGTTGTCATATGGTGCCTTGATAGGAAATTAATTATTAGGGGGTATGTATATTTATCATGCACAAGTTGTATAGATTGAAACATCATATGGGTTCACAGTGCTCCATACTCATATATTCTTAAAAACATATATCAATAGTACTTGCATTAAATTGGTTAGTGAATATTATATTGTGCATCTTGTATATTTTATATTGGAACTCAATAATAATATGTGGATATCTTGTTTGAACATGACTGTCAGGTATCACACAGAGCCAGTTTTCTGTTCATAATGTAAAGTGATGTCACTAGAAGACCACTGCAGCACAGTTCTTTGAAGAGGTTCATTGTTGTAGGTTGGTGAAAGATTCCCGCTGAAATGTACCAGCAAAACAATAAATTACTCACTCCCTGAAGAGATGGTCAAAATGACATACATACAGTAGACCTCGCATATACCAGCCTCGGATAAACCGGACACTCACATATAGTATGTTATATGCGAGGTCTACTGTATATGCTAATATGCTGGGTATAGTACTTTAAGTTTATAATGACATTTTCCAATCATATGGTTTATATAGAATAAGTAAGAATACAAATTTCAATTTGTAAGCATCACATTGCAGCATAATTGTGAACAGCTGCAGACTTAATTATTATTCTGAATAAGTTAAATCAAAACATTATGTGGACTTTATTACTTTAATGTTTATTCAAACACATGAACAAAAGGAAGATAGGATGGGCATTTTAAAATGCAGATTGTTGTCATGTTCTATTTCATGGATTTTAATGCATTTAATGTCCTCACAAATTGTGCTGCAGTGGGTGAAGCAAGAGCACAAACCACTGTTGTAAATATAGTTGTTGCCCAGATAGTATCTGAGCTTCTCCTTGTTGGTGCTGAGCCCTTGTTATTTATGTACACATTTCAGTATTTTATTGTAGACTAGATATGTATATTTATTTTATTGTAATATTAATATAACAATAGTAATAATAATAATACTATGATGCATTTATAACTTGTCTGATTTCCAACATACTACTAGTGGTGGTGACATATAGTAATACTATTGGAATTTGACATGCTAGCACTTTCAAACAAATATCCTATCAACAAGTACAAGGTATGTGTATGTTATTTTGTTCAGGTCTAGTCTGTTATTATTTGTATATTTTCTTATTTTATCTCATAAAGGCTGTTAATGTTTTATGCTTAGTGCATTATTGAAATAAAACCTCGGGTATACATATTACTCAAGAAATGTAAATATTTAACATATTTTCATCCTTTTTTTGTGTGCAAATATCACACATCTTATTGTGTTATGGGTTGTCTTGTTAGAAAATGATGGCATGTCAGTAATCACTAGAACAAACAATATAACATGTAGTCGTCAAAATACTCCTGAGATTATTAATTAATATATGTATATTTAGTATAATAGTACTTGCTTAATCACATACTGTGTACAATATAACATGTATATTTTCATCTATAATACACTGCAGGTACATAATAAGACAGGCAATCGTAGCTGTAGCTACTTGTTGTGAAAGCATTGTGTATTGGCATGACTAAACGCAATTATTAAAGTGAAGATGAATAATATGCTGTAAGACCATGCACAAGGTATGAGAATGAAAACAAAGAGTAATTTCCTCCATTTTGCTGTAGATCTATACCATACCATAATGGATTCTTATCCATGATAAGAACAAGAAATATGCTCTAGGGGTCTATAAGTACTTGTTTCTACAATGTGTCATTTGAAATATTGTGATGAATTGTTATGAGTTTAAATTGTTATGAGTTTCGTTTCAGATTCTGAAGCTAGTCTATTGTTTGTTAATCCAGAAGAAAAAAAGTATCTAACCAAGACTAAATTTGTAGAATACCAGAAATAGATTGTACCAAGATTATTTTGACGAGTACGTGCAAATACTATTCATATAAAAACCTTTTTCTGTTTAGGAAAAGCTTTGAAAATGGTATACTTAATTAAGGAACGTATTGCTAGTCACATAAAATAGAGTTGACAAGGTCAGGAAATAAACACAATCATTACACCTGTATGGTAACGCATTTGTAAATCTCGCATAAGTTTCAGACTTGCATTTTGTGGTGAATATTTTGTTATGATTTCATTTGCTATATCAATTTTAGTTTGATACAGGCGCGTTTTTTCTTTAAATGTTATTTTAGGGCATGACATAATAGTATATATGTTAAGATGGTTTGTTAGTTATCAAACAGCCAATTATTCGTTCAGTGATCAAATTATCACTAAATTGCTTGTTAATATATTTCGTGGAAAGAGGGTTAAAATCTCATTGGTTTTATTATGTCAAGACTTTGTTGTGTAGGTGTAGATTTGGCATGCAATATGACCGACCTATTACATAAGAAACCTGGTCCATTTCCATACGACTAAATTGTACAACAAGGTCTATGTGATCACTCAATAAACACTCACACACCTTTGAAAGTGTTGCGTCTTTATGTTGTACTTTTAGTATGCTCACTTGTAGGTGTATGTCTGAAAATATGTATCCTATCCAATTGTTTATTATTATTTAATGAACGGCGTCAAGGGACTATTATGTATACTTCCCATTCATTGAATCAATGGCATGGTGTGTGTCTGGAAATATTCGTCAATTAATTCCCAATATAGTACACGGTATTCCAACTACATTGTACTTTGCGTTAACTACCTCCCAAATCCAGACTATTTTGAAACGATTACCTTTATTTGTTTCTGACAAAGTATGGTAGTGTTACATGAATAGGGACTATATGGATAATCCCATCATTAGCCTATGTGGATAATCTGTATGCGTCGTCTAAACCTAATACCATATATGAACGGATTATCACGTAGCAGTGAGTTTAGACGCCCAGTATATCAACATATCTACGATTGAATTGTAACACGGAGACTGTCTCTGAATTGCAACATTGATCAAATTGTGCCAAGTGTTGCGCATTCGGGTCACAATCTCCGACACAAGACAGATCACAATCTCAGACAGGTCACAATCCAAGAACAAGCCACCGGCTATGACTATGACTACAAGAATGATGCGTAACGACAACGCACATGCTGTTTTCTAGATTGTGAATTTGCTTGTTTTCGACGTTCGTTGACATCAATCATGCAGAGGTCCAAAAGTCTTGAACAGTTCTCATCTCACGGATTCGTCAGTCCTTGGAACGATGAAGCTACAGAACGGGCTATGCTGGACATTATCCAACCAGACAGGTATACATAGATACGTGTGGTAGCGTACTATTCGTAGGTGTATGTAGATAAATGTTTCCCAAATTACATTCAGACAGCTTACCTGTAACGGAAACGTTCATATTCTAGTAGGCCTATTTATAAGAGCGCTCCTCGTGAAGCACCAACTCCGTTGGTGTTCATGTCTACAATCATGTAATTAATGTAAAATATATCCAACTTCCAAGTAAACTCGACTTTAACTGTCAGTTTTCTATAACAAATTATCACCTGACTTTACGCCTTATACAAGTAGGAACATTCCTACATAATATATAAAAGGAATGTATTTATGTGAAAAAGTAGTTTTGGACACAAAATAGCCGTACACTTGCAGCCAGGACTAGCACTCGCGATCGACCCTCATGCATACGATGGCACGAATGGTCGTATATCAGTATTCTCTCCTTTCGGAGCACTACTGTACTGGTATAAACAGAGACGAGTTGGGAGTGTTACCACTGTTGATAGCTAGAGAATATATAATAGTTAGGAAAAGTTGACCCGTACACGACAAGTGAGCCGTTGTGTTGAATACAGTTGCGGCTACTTAACCCAATTAACGGTCAAGCTAATTATTTTTTCCCTGAACATGTATATTATAAATTGCAAAGTACAAGGTCTTTATGGACACGGCAGTTGTATAATTCACAAAACTCCATATTCATCTAATATTTCTATAGATCTTGAATTATTTGTATGCATTTTAACGAACAGGTGATGTTCGTATAGCTTACTGTCAATGCTTTGTATGTCTCTTGAAGTGAATGTTCATTTAAAAAACAAAATACCTAAAACGAGCCATTGGAATGTGTGACTGTCCGCCTAGTATATTATCCATAATATTATACCGTATTATTGTTATTTATAATAGTTTACTGTGCAATAGAACAATGAATATGCTAGTGCCTACCTTTTTTTCTTACATAGCATGGACACGACTGCTCAAGGTCGACAGGCAGGAAATTGCCAAGAAGCTGGTGGTGACATAGACGACTCAATTTGGCGAAATCTGAACGGAGAACAACTGCTGTCTTTTAGGGAAAACACATATCCTAGAATTTCTTCACATAGAAAGTAAGAGGACACAGTCCTGCCTTTAGCATACCAAGCATAATTTTCATTGACTCATACTATTATTATGTTACACAAATATATATTATTTTATTAATATAAATCTAAGAACATGTTATAAATTTACTCACAACTATTGCAGAATACCTCGCAATCTTGACCACATCCCTGGAGTTGTCTTTCCCGTCTTGAGACCCGGACCCGAGAGAGTTAGAACTAAATACGACTCTAGTGTAGACGCAGACATAAAGAGAGAGAAAGAGTACATCGTAAGGAGCAGACTACCACGTTATACCCAAGGCCCATTCAAAACCATGATTCTTCAGACATTCTACAAACCTCCAAGAAGCAAACCAATCTGCTACGGCAACCCTGGACAAGTCATCGGAGACTGTTGCGCGACCAAGAATACACCTAGCTCTGTGACCAAGATCTATCCAAGTTTCGTCAAGGTACGGAGACATAAATCTCTCTGCATACCCACGCTCTGTGAACATCACCAGGGTTATGGACAGCAGTACTGCGACATCCTAGGCCCCGGAACCTGTTCCAAGTGCATTGAGAACACGAACCGCCATATAGCCTACACCATCCAGAAAACGCTATTTCCTACAATGGAGGTTTCCAGTGCTTGTCTCGTCGTTCCCAAGCTGTCCAAGGTCATGAAAGAAGGTCACATGAAACAACTGAAGAAGCTGAAGGTTCAAGACTTAAACGTTCTCGAAGCCAATCGAGACTTTCCCAGACAGACTCGGGCATCTACGTGGGAAGCGGTCCCGACCAGGTCGTCCAGCAGTAAGACGTCAGCATGTGGGTCCTCCTTGCCTTCTATGTCTGTGTGTAGCACTAGTACATACACTATGAAGTCAATCCTATCGGGATGGTGATAGCAAGTCACTATTGGAATGTAGTTACCAGCAAGATCTGTTTGTTCATCAGTTCCGGTTTGCTCACTGTACTGGTTAAGGGCTTATGCTCGCGCTATAACCGATGCGGCGCAGATAAATTTGAATACCGGTCACATTATATATACATGTGCCATAGTAAGTATAATGAAGATGATGTACATATTAAGAAAAATATCCAGGAAAACGTTAGTATTTTAGGCGATAATATGCCCCTAACCAGTATACCATAACAACTCAGATTCTACATGAACCGAAGCAGTGTGTAAGCCCAATTATCAATTATCTGTATTTGTATTTCACCCGATGTTTTTTTTTTGTATGTGGATATAATATGCATTGACAACATTGCTAAGTATTAACCACTGCATTTTGACGCAGTTTCAGTTTACATGTTGTCATTTGAACAGTCATCATGAGTACTAGCGCTTTTGCATTCTGACATTGCTCAAAACATCACGTGAATTTCATCCAAGACCGGATTTGGTCATTTAACATTTCTCACACAGTAGTTACCGTATATTATTTTGTTTTCAAATTACATTTCTATGAAACCAATTTCTGTTCTTGTGAAATAAAACATGCTCAATGTAAATGTATAAACTTCCTTGTTCTGTATTGCTATAGGTTATTAGTGGATCCGAGTAATACCTCATTACTGAAAGTAGAGCAACACGTTTTAGCATTATAATGGAATTCATTCTCTGCATCGTCAATAATAACAATAACACAATTCGTATAAATCCCTTTTTAATGACTGCATTATTACATAAGTAATGAGCCACACATATTGCACATATGATTATAGGTTATGATGTGTGTGTGTGTGTGTGTGTGTGTGTGTCTGCGTGTGTGTGCGCACGCGTGTGTGTATGCATACACATTGATCATAGTATAGGCAGTTTGGCCAACTAGAATATTGACTTAATTTTGTCCTCCTCGAACCACCTGTTGTATGAAATTATTACGATGCTTATGAAGATAGTCATCATGTTAACTGAATGTTCACTGAATGTTAACTGAATGTTCACATTACGTGAGGTAAATAATTTAAAAACTATACATGCCGGTCTGTCCGTCCGAGTATCAAATAGATAGCAGGTGGTTGAAGTTTATGAGATTATTGGACGTTGGACATTGGCGAATATCCCATTGCATACTGAACTTAGTTCGACAGTGGACATCGCTATCTTTAGCTATTATTAGTTTGACATCGTAATACGTGTAGGCCTACATGTACTTCAAATGTTACTGATGCATGAAACATACCATATGAATGTTGATAGTTTAAATTTGATATTAGAAACGTAATTTGTATTATTAATAATGTATTATAATAATTAAATAATACATTGCATTGGGGTTTAGAGCAGATTTCAACTCTTATTATAAATACAGAACATATTTTCTTACAAATACATGATTGCTGATTAGTGGAGTGTGATATTAACGAACATCTGGAGTTTTAAGATTATCCATAAACAATTTTTAAAAAAAGAAAGTTTTCTTTTAACACGAAATGATAGTATGATTATGTCTCTTATTTCAACATGATCAGCGACTTGCTTCTTCTGATAGGATCACTGGATGACGTATACGTGTGTATAGCTCTGGCGAAGACGTTCATATACATATACACCTATGACCAGTACACCACTAGTTATCACCATACACCCAGCCGCAATGAATGAGCACGAATAGGATCCAGTCAGATCAAATAGCCAGCCTGAAATAAAGAACACGTGTTAACACGTAGGCATAGAACACAGCACGAACACCAACCACAACAATCGTAATAATAATGATAATAATAATAATAATAATAATAATAATAATAATAATTATTAATAATAATAATAATAATAATAATAATAATAATAA
>JAUTBV010139627.1:0-11457 GCA_032361325.1 Lepetodrilus fucensis
AATTAAATAAAAAATATAACAACTGGTTTATTTTTGTCAATATTGTTTATTTTGTCTCTTCATACATCCCTTTGATGCTTTCAACGATTTTCTTCCAAGAAAATGTATTTGTTATGTACTTTTTAAACATAGAGTGAAAGTGGTTGACTAGTACATGTTAGACAGGCTTAGTGTAGCCCTCTCCTTGTCTTATAGTACAACAAACAGTCTATGATAACAGCTGGAGTGTACATACATACATACATACTCATTCATCCTGCTATCAGGACACCAGTACACCATCTGTGTGGTATCATCAACCATTACTGGGTTGTCAAGTAGAAAGGAAATGTTTCTCAAGCTAGTTGCTCTCAACTACAAGTCTCGTGATAATATAATCAACCAAATTAATTATTACCCAGTAGCTTTTTTTTGTGTGTGTAAGTTTAGCTTTATATTATTTTAACAATGAAGAATTTCCAAATGTTTGTTTTCATCTTATCAATAATTATGTTGTCACTGTCATTGTCAACCAGATTACAGTACTTTTGGTTTAGGAAAGCAGCTTGTAGATGGCTCTATGTTAAGTTCTTCAAGCAGTTGTGAACATTTGGTTGGAAGCTTCCCCACTAAATATACGCCTAACTTTAAGGTGCATACAGACCTAACATAGGAACCGGAGTCGTCGCCACTGCGTTTCCCCGCACACAGATCACTTCTTATGAAAATGCACAAACTGTCCACACTTAAACCTTGCAGCAAACTGTGCTGCGTCACGGTTTAGGTGCGGAAAGTTCATGCATGTTAGTAAGAAGTGATCTGTCCGGGGAACACGCAGCGGCGATCGCTCCGGTTCCCACACTAGGTTTGCACACACTCTTTACTGTATTTTGTTGAGTACATATATCCTGTTGTTTGACTTTCAGAGGGAGATGACTGAGAAGATCTGCCACTGATAGTCAGGGAAATACACCACCAGCTCAGAGAAAGATTCAGTTGTATGTCCTTCATAGGCTGATCCTGTGTCTTCTCATCGCCACATGATCAGCTCATATATACTGAGAGGCATTCATTAACTTCATGTTTAGCTTCAGGTTTTTTTTTTACATTTGGCAAAGCACTTGCTTATTTGGTAGTTATGTATATATTGGTAAATGAGTATTTTCAGTTCATACAATCATAACCACTGATCTGTTTAATGATCATTCAAAATTTTACTTGAAAATATATGCATTTCGTTTATCTACAAAACATTTATTTGTGTTGTGAGTATGAACTGAAATTGTGTTTCTTGTGCCTCTCCGTATATATGTATATGTATATATATTTAGATAAACACATTTTTATGAGGGATGAAATTTCATATATAGCTCAAATGTGATTGAACTGCATCAAACCATTCATGTCATAAAACAAACAAATATCAAAATAAATTTACAATAGCTTTAAAGGGAGGGAAATATTTCTTGCATGTTGAATGTTTAATAGATATATGGAGGTAGTCTATTTGGTAAATATGCTTTTGTTTTTACTGTGTATGACTTTCCTCATAACAATTGTCCCTATTAGTGACAAGTTCCAGGCAGCTTGTCAAGTCTCGCCCCTATCTATGTGGCTGTAGGGTGTACATAATGCTGTAGCCTTTACCATGTTTACTGAGCCATTGGCACCCAAATAGCATGTTCAAACAGCAACAGTGGTGGCTCCCATATAGCAAGAAAATACCTACTACATCTACATCTACATCTGTCGTGTCCTATTATTTACTCATGTTAGATATGAATTATTTAATCATGAATATTCATCGTCAGTGGTCGAAATTAATCTGTAATTTGCAGGGGGTCACACAGATACATTTAACATTGCAGATTTTCAAAGGACCCTCGGACCCCCTCTAAATTCGAACTCTGTGTGTAATCCATTACAGTGTAATCAATTGTAGCTTGAATAATTGATTAATAATTGCTACTGTGGCACACATGTAATTGTGACATAACTAACGTTGACTAAGGAAACATGGGGTGAGTGGGGATGTACTCTAGTGTTATCCCCTCCCCTGGTTGGCTACAGCTTTGATAGTACCATCTTGTCTACATGACCACCTAATGTAAAGTTCTTGCTCTTCTAACCACATGAATACAGTAAATATACTGAACCTAGTCATCTCCTCTCCACCCAGTAATGTTACATAGTTCATGAGATGAGCAAAATCTTGTTATCTTGACAGTCTACACACTCATGATGGTGTCTTGTACTCCTGTGTGTATGGGTGTACTAGCTATTGATAAGGATTGTACAAGTTTCATTATTTTCTATTCCCTACCATTCCCAAGTCTCACATCATGTATACAGGCAAGTCTCAGTGTACAGTTGTTATATATACTACTCAGCATTCACTAGGGATGTGCTTCATTGTACGGAATCATGTTGTAGTGGAGAGATGTTGCCCGTGTATTTAACCTTCTCTCTGCTGAAGACATCCAAGGATTACCAGAAACGAGAGATTGGCCATTGTCCTGACTTCAGCAGGGAAAGGGTTACCTATGTGGTATTGCATTTTGAAAAGTGACACGTTCATTTTTAACTCGACTAATAAATGTCATTAAAACTGAATGAAGTTATTCATTATTCTCTATATGTAACTGTTTGCAAATCATATCCTTTGTATGTACTTTAACAAAAATGAAAATGTTTTTTAACCATTTTTTTGTATTGGCTTTGTAAAAATCTGAAGTGTTCAAATTGACAGGCTAATTGTATTTTAGAATGAATCTGTTATTTGTTCATGCTATTAACTTGCTATCAGAGGGTAGTGGTGTATGATGTTCCACCACTACACACACTGCAGACCAGGCCCCGAGATTACGAAAATTTCTGAGAATTACTCCATACTCAACTCAAAATTTTGTTCATAAAATGTCATGTGATGTCATAGCCTGAGAATGCTACGAGTCAAGGGTTATGACGTCACATGACAGTTTATGAACAAAATTCTGAGTTGAGTATGGAGTCGTGTCTCAGAAAAGTTTCGTAATCTCGGGGCCAGGTCTGGTCAAACAAGACTGCAGATCCAGCAATAGCAAATTCTATAGGACGTAACAGTTTCTAGTAAATACTAGCACTGGCCATCACTGGTGTTTGTATAACCTACTGGTGCAGTGCATATATATATATATATATATACATGTAAGTTTGAATCATTAATTTAATGTTTTAGAAAATGCTAGTAACTTACTGTTTAGACCACTGATGTCATTGCATTCATCCATAATTTTTAATAGGTTTTTAAACCATGAACCATTCCAAGGACTGTCACGTATGGGTAAAAGGCTTTACCAGAGCTGTAAAGTAAAACTTTCAAGGAATTTGTTGTTGAAACTTACATAATAAGTCGTTCCCACGAGATACTATCTCGTTACCACAACATAATAAGTCGTTCCCACGAGATACGATCTCTTAAAGTATAACTCGTGGGAACGAGATAGTATCTTGTGGGAATGAGATAGTAATTTCGTAATTTCTAGGTGAATGCAGTGATTTCATTGGTCTAAAAAGTAGGGTGGGTTCAAAGTGTTTTAGAGCATATTTCATGTGATCTAGAAGACTTCACGGAGATGGTTCCACACCCATATAATCTACTAAGAACAAACGCATTTCATATGCTCTAACATTTACGTAACTCATTTCATGTCATATCCTAAGCAAAGTTGAAAGTACGATGTTTTGTCTACATGATGAAATGAACTATACATGTGTGGTATTTTTAGCACAATAAAGGTGTTAAGTTTGTCACTGGTCCCCAGTGAAGTGAAGGCATAATGTAATGTGCTGTTTCTCAGTGCTGAAGGTGACAATATTTAACTAATTTAACTTTGCTAAATCATGTGCTGTATTTCGAAAAATAAATACATGAAAATTTTGACATTGAGTACTGTTTTATTTGTCTAATTTTATTGTTATATTGAAATAATGTTCGTTACTGTGTTGACATACTCATCTCTCCAATTTATCTCAAACAATGTAGGATTGATTGGATTTCCGGTCCAAGACGGAGTAACCTAGAGCATTAACTCCAACCTTTGCAATAAAGTTCTGGGTATCCTTTTACAGAGCTCTCTCTTTACCGATAGCTACTAAGTGAGTGTTATGGTCTCTTAGCGGCTAAGAGAGCTCTGTGAAACGATACCCTGAGTTACCCACTAAGAGACCATAGCTCTCTCTCTCTCTCTCTCTCTCTCTCTCTCTCTCTCTCTCTCTCTATCTATCTCTCTATCTATCTATCTATCTCTCTCTCTCTCTATCTCTCTCTCTATTGACGTTACAATAGTTGTAACTACAATATAAATAGTTCTGAGTAATGGGCCCCTGGTCCCTCTTTCACAGAACGACCCTAGCCCTACTACGTCGGAGAGCTTATTATTGCAATGACAATCGGCAGCGACCAAGAGGAACAGCTTGTCATCGCTTTTGGTGTGCAAGCATACTGATAAACAATAAGGCTCTATTTCGGAACGTAAATCGTCGACTTTGTCACTGCAAAATTCTCTCCTGGAGCCAAGGACCTCTACTAGTCTCGCAGCACTATATGATCCTTCTGGAGAGCCCAGGTGATACAGCCGATGACGGCCACTGTGCAACATTAATACCACACGTGCAACATGTTACATATTACAGTCTATATTATGCGCCAAAGCCTTGTCTAGATACTGACTAATGTGACGTCTGTGAACTATGGTGAACTGAAGGACGAGGTACGATAGCGTGCAGTAGTGAAGCTGCTCATACATGTGTTATGACGTCCTATACATTGCTACACCAGGTGTTCTGACGTCCTGTACATTGCTACACCATGTGTTCTGACGTCCTATAGAGGTGTTCTATACAGGTGTCCTATACATTGCAATACCAGTTGTTCTGACGTCCTATACAGGTGTTCTATACATTGCTACACCAGGTGTTCTGACGTCCTATACATTGCTACACCAGGTGTTCTGACGTCCTATACAGGTGTCCTATACATTGCAATACCAGTTGTTCTGACGTCCTATACATTGCTACACCAGGTGTTCTGACGTCCTATACAGGTGTTCTATACAGGTGCCCTATGCATTGCAATACCAGGTGTTCTGACGTCCTATACATTGCTATACTAGGTGTTCTGACGTCCTATGCATTGCTATACCAGGTGTTCTGACGTTCTATACAGGTGTTCTGACGTCCTATACATTGCTACACCAGGTGTTCTGACGTCCTATACATTGCTATGACAGTTGTTCTGACGTCCTATACATTGCTATACCAGGTATTCTGACGTCCTATACAGGTGTTCTGACGTTCTATACATTGCTACACCAGGTGTTCTTACGTCCTATACAGGTGTTCTGACGTTCTATACAGGTGTTCTGACGTCCTATACAGGTGTTCTGACGTTCTATACAGGTGTTCTGAGTACTATACAGGTGTTCTGACGTGCTGTGTTGCAACACAACCACTGGACGTCAACTACACGCAATTACACCACCACCGCTGAACGTCAGAGGTTAAACAAGTACTGTACAATGCACTATACAATTGGAATGGTAGATGTCTGCCCTTGTCGGTGGACACACTGAAGAAAATGGCCACCAACGTCACGTCATGCTAAATGAGTTTCAAAACATCGCGTGTACAGGTGAAAGATTCCCCCTGTGACGTAAAGCAATAATTCACTCTCTATCTTGGCTAATAATGTAAATATATTTCATTGGCATTGCGGTATAATATATTAGTGTATTATTAAATTCATTAATGTGATAGCATCTAATAATTTCAGCACAAATCTTTACATGTTCGTTAATTACGCGAGTCTGTAGAAATCGTTCAATGTGTTGTATTGGGTTTAGGTGAATTTGAAATAATGCCTCCCAACTTCACTTGATGACTGCTAGCCTATTTTATTAGCCAAGCGAATAGCATCTACTAGTATATACATGTACATATATATTGCCCCTTGGCATATTTAAGTCAATGGATCACTTTCGGCATCTGACACCTAGCTCAAGTTTCTATTGTCTGATATAATGTATGTACTAGTACATGGATACTCCAGTTTACTATTGGGCTTTCCAAGTGGTTCAGTTAATGGATTCGCAATGACTGTATCAGACCCAGAGTGTCCACTGTGTACATAGTACTACATACAGTACTTGGCCGCAATCCCATGTCGTAGTCAACAATACTGTCCAACACAATTAAGTATACCTTGTGGCAGCAGTCCCAATCTACGGCTCTTCACATTTTGCAAGATATTATATTTAAGACTCATTTACATCTCCAGATATTTTTTTACAGAGGCAGACAATTAACATTCACCCGTGAAATGGAACAATCTTCCACAATACTATCAAAACATGCCCAACTTTAAAACCAACATCAAAACTATGCTCTTCCAAAACAGTTTCCTATGACCCTGTAACTCGCTCTACAAAATACATGATATTATTATTATTGTTATTATTATTATGATTATTATTGTTATTATTATTATTATTATTATTATTATTGTTATTATTATTATTATTGTTGTTGTTATTATTATTATTATTATTATTATTATTATTATTATTATTAGTGTTATGCCTATCGCTGTGGACACCACACAATGATTACCACTGTGGAACATGTTGCAGATTCTGTTTTATGAAGCTGAACTGTGGTGATTGATGCCGAATTTACATTTTCAGTCACTAACTCTTATGTAGAAGTCCAGTGTAGTCATGAATGTTTTACGGTTTCCGATGTCAGTTTTCTTTGGTAGGCCTGATAATTGTGTGTTGATGTGTGGCAATCCAAGATGTGAGAGGGCTATCTGGTGCAGTGGATGTAGGCTACGACGTGTACACTGCGTAATGACATGAACGCCCCACTTGTGGCATGTCCTCACTGTACACTTATCAACTTGGACATCAGAACAGCATTAATCTACGTTAGCGAACCATTTATAAAAAACACCTATCTCTCGTCCCGTCAACATGCGACATGTCTAGCTAGTTGTCCATTGTGTTCCTGTACATGTGATAGTCAAAGAATATGTATCATTTATCTGGGATAAAAAAATAATAATTTCTATAACATATAACGTTTTCTTCAGTATCGCGCATCTTTTGTGTTCTACGTTAGTGGATATATAGTGTATTCAAATCATAGAGGAAGACGCAGATCATTGGACATGGATGTGAATCTAATACTGGTACACTACGTCGAGTTTTCTCTATGTTCATAGTCTGAGCGTATCTAGTAGTGGTAGATCAGACCATGTACCATGCACTGCCATGGCAACAATGGTCAGACCGCATACGCCTAGATTGAAGCTCGTAATTCTATAGTCTGTGTCGAATACCGGAATACGTTATCATACGTATTTTTTATGCACACATTTATACTCAATATATTTATATATTTGCTCGTATATTTTTTCCTATCTGATTACGCTTTATCTGTATATGGGTTACGTGATATTCGTGTACATAAAATGCATTGCAAATATTTTCAAAAATGTGACTAGAAATCAGATTACCACCTACTTCTAGTATACAATGTATTCATTGCGTGAACACACACAGACATATTTGTCCAACTAGGTACCTTATCAGTCGACGGAGAAGATCTTCAAATTGAATACCATTGACCTAAATACAGAAGGTGTCAATGCTATAAGGTATAGGCATAGGGCAGTGCTGGTTACTTTGACGTTACATCCCACGGACATCCAATAAAAACTACCACAGGAATCCTGGACATGAAGTCAATGTTAGACACGCAGATGGCCGTTTTCTGAAGACTACTTGTTTGCCGCACGAGTCTGAGTAGCTGGAGACAAAGTAAGACGTTACGTAGCGAGGTCAGTGAATGGTTGACCTACAATATAACAGTGTGCATTTTCCTAATTAATCATCTGATTAAACTTGGTTACGTTGCAACCTATTTCGTTCTTGTGTGTAAACATACTAGCATGTTAATGATAGCATTTGTACGTACCCATGCTTGCAGTGAATACCGTCAGCGTAATACAATGAGTTTTCAAATAGTCATGCTCCTATAACCTATATTTACTTATATGCCATGAACTGGTGTGTGTGCGCGCGTGTGTGTGCGTGTGTGTGTATGCATTTTGTGAAGTCATAATGATGCATTACTCACAAGTATACATACTTAATGTTCATAGTTTGTTCCTTCGTGAAGAACAAGAACTTCCTTCCAACGATGCCTGAGAAATCAACATTTTCGGCGGCCGACTATGGCGTGTTCGGTGGCATGCTACTCATATCAGCGGGTATTGGAGTCTACCACGCCATCGCCGGTGGTGGCCAGAAGAGCACCCAGGCATTTCTAATGGCAGACAGAAGCATGAACTTCTTGCCCGTGGCGCTGTCGGTCCTGGCCAGTTTCTTCAGTGCGTCCACTCTCCTTGGGACTCCGGCAGAAATCTACCAATTTGGAACCATGTTCTGGATGTCGATTTTCGGCGCTGTTCTAACTCCCGTGACTGGGGCGTTACTGTTTGGGCCAATGTTCTTCAACCTTAAGGTCGTTAGTGTGTTTGAGGTATGTATATACGTGTTGTCTAGTGTAAAACAACTTGCTACAGTATATAGTCGCATCGTGGACAACATACGGGCTACTACACGTTCTTGATATATATGTGACGCGGGGATGTATTTGTATCGTGGCGTGCTGGGTCGGTACCTGTCGTTGGAACAATGTTAGGACCGCACATTGGAAAGATAGACCTCGTCCCGAGATTACGAAACATTTTGAGTACACTGTCATGTTCAAGTTCAGATTTTGTGAATTGTTTTTTTAGTTCAGCGTGCATGAATGGTAAAAGTTTCGTCATTATGCTGACACACCTCCAATAGATAGATACCGCCACATTAACATACAGCAGAGTGGTGCAGTATTCCGTGTGTTACACACGATGACACAAGGGCTGAGGAAAACACTTAGCTAAACTGGTTCCCTGTCCCATCTACGGTTCATGCCAGTCTTGAGACAGTGGCTAGTTTGGTAAGCCGCTTGCAAGCTCTTGTGCCTTGTGCAATATATATGTGTACATGCATTACAGCTTCGATAATTCTCCACAGGTCGTGTTAATAAAACACATTAAAAATTAATAAATCATATTTTCCTTTCACACCTCACTCGCTGTGGCATAAGAACATACCAATATAAGTGCATATTTACCTGATCTTACTTGAACATAGCATTTTGAATACAATAACATACGTATACGTTTAACAATTAAATATGAAGTATTTATGAATAGCACATATTTAGGTCGCAGTGACCATTAGAAGAACGCACTCTGTTTATCTTTGAAACATAATTTCGGGTGGAAATGACACATACTAATCATGTATAGAAAGTAGAGTGCAAGTGTACGTGTCTATGGTCTAGTGAATGGTTTTACCAAGTATGCTACAATACTTCAGACCCTAAATGCCGTCTGTGCTACTCACAACCTGTATTGGAAATGGACAATTTCAACAATCGTATACGTTTTTTTGTATTACCTGTACTTCATTCTGTGCATCTAGTGCATGTGAAATTAATTGAATGTTATGTACAACTGACAGATAACAATGACGAGAATATTATGCGAAAGTGACACATGACGCAAAGTAGTCTGTAAAACTACTAATTTATATTGACTTTCCATCCTGGTATTCAAGCTTGGCTGTACAATGCTCACTCTGACGACTGCGCGTCCTTCCCTCTATGTCATAGACTAAGTACTAATGTTTAAATGGATCCGAACAGAATCTTCATTTGTAGAAAACAATAAAATGATGACAATATAATTCCACCATGACCATTTTTGTTCAAGGATTTATGAGATACTACATTGCTTGTATTAATAATATTAGCAGTGTATAAAACTCCAGCAATTTCACTGGCAGACATGAGGACTGGTAAGTCTGAGAAGTTACCCGTCCTCATACATGCTGACCAGTGATCGATGATATATATCTTGAAAAACAAACAAAATGTAACACGACATGCGTGCGTGTAAGGATACGTTACCAGTTCTCGCTGAAAATAACCCGTCGCGGGCGTGCGAACACTGATATTAGTATTATAATTATTATTATTACAGTAGTAGTAGTAGTAGTAGTAGTAGTATAAGTAGTAGTAGTAGTAGTAGTAGTAGTAGTAGTAGTAGTAGTAGTAGTAGTAGTAGTAGTAGTAGTAGTAGTAGTAGTAATAGTAGTTGACTACTATAAAATATATATACACGTATAGACTATATACATTATCGTCTGTTGTCAGTACACTATTTCGATAATAATCCAGACGGGTCAAGTTGATATGTTAATAATTTGTGCGCTAATTAATAAACCTCTATCATTTATGTTTCAGTATTTAGAGAAACGATACAAATCAAAGTTAGTGAGAATGTTTGGAGCGTTGATATTCATCCTGAGAGCAGTGAGTATTCTCGACTTTGCAGAAATACTGGCATGCACTGTTTACCCTGTATGGCAAAGTACTATTCCATACGAGATTATAGATAGATCGACGTCGAATACAATGTAAACTATGTAAAACAATAAAACAATAAAACAAGTATAGATGCACCTGAGTGACGGCAGAGAGCTTGGTATAATCCACTTTTATCAATGTCCATATATATATTTATTATTGTTTTGGAATGCCAGATGTTGCTTAGATTACATTAGTGGCTGCTATTATAGAGGAACATATTCACACACAAAATAATTTCTATTGGAATTACAATCTCGTAACTCGTACTGGTAATTATAAAGTATTGTTTGCATACATATCTGTAAATATATGGTCTTAATAACGCATTTGATGCACTTTGGAATGATGGTCATTCTGTATTATACGTTTCCTCTGTTTCCCGTTCTAGACAATTGGTATGGGTATTGTTCTGTACGGGCCATCTACGGCGCTGAGTGCAGGCAAGTAACACGTACCACTGTACTGTATAACACCTCACCTTATCTTAACCTACTTCACGTAGGATCTAGAAGAGGAACATGGATAGAACAGATTCTCATCAGCTGCATTCCTCATTGTTGAATAGTTATGTAGCTAGTAATATAATAGATGACTTGGAATATATGTATAACAATGTAAGGAAATAGTACATGTATATTCATCCTGAATTAATCCTGTTAATTCTCGATGCTATGTTGGGGAATACAAATGCTAATACTACATCATGCTACAATAAACACTGGATTTCTTAGCAATAGATCATAATACAAATACTTATGTATATAAGTCATATATACATACAGTTAATTTTAATGTTCATGCTTGCGGTGTTGACGCACGCACGCACACACTATGGTATGACAGATATCTACACGTGATAACGATATAAGTAAGTAAGTAATATATAGAGGATCTAACATGAGTGGTCATTCAATACTGAATTTATTAAACGAGTTGGTGAAACTGATATTGTGC
>JAUTBV010139638.1:0-11456 GCA_032361325.1 Lepetodrilus fucensis
GTGAATGTACTTTGCAGTTATAGCTAAGAACTAGTCCAAAACAACCATAAATATCTGTGATATTATGCCTTTAAAGCTCATGCATTTATTTATTTATGAGATTAAAGTGCTCTCGTAGCTATTGTTTTCGCTGAAACAACGAGGGCGCAAATATGGCTCACGAGGTTAAGAAACGTGTTTTCATGCTCAGGTTTAATACGCATACTATCACAGATCGTTGACTTATGTTAATTAGTCCATGTCAGACATTGTTCTCACCAAATTACTCCTATTCAAAATATCACCCTAGATCAGTTAAGCAAGTCTAGATAAATAATTTCAGTGGTTCATTTCGGCTGCTGGCTTAAATGTCCAAGCGCCAAAACGTCCAACAGCCAAAACGTACAAAATTGGCTAAAACGTCCAATTAATTATTTATTATATAAATATAATACCAATCAATATAATTTATATTTAAACTATTGACTTTCATCCTCAAAGATTATTGATAGTCTAACCTATGTAGTGGTCTAGGAAGGTTTTACCTGAAAATAAATACATTTGTTTTAACTACACAAATACAACCAGTTACTTATTCCACATGCCTCACTAGTTATCTTTATTTTAATATGTATTAATTAGATACGACTCATACATATTGGTGCCAGTGGTCGTGAAAAGCGACATTGACCGTGTTCATTGATTAGAGTTAGCCCCTTGGTCAGACGACTATAGGAAATTGCGATTTTATAGTATTTTATTTGTGTTTTACAGGAGGTGTAAACTGCAATATGGAATTTTACATATCCGATAGCGTTGAAAATATAGTTGGAGGCGCACTAGCGATGCTAAGTGCATGTAGGCTACTTTGTCATTTTTATTCCATTTCGGTCCAAAACGGCAACTTAATCTGTGATATTATGCCTTTAAAGTTTTGTTCACAAATACCCATATGAAATTTGAGCTTACATTGATGCAAATCCCCCTTTCCCAGTAGAATAAAAATCAAGAAAAAAAAGAACTGCTTATAAATACATCTGGTCGAAATTTCCACACAGCAAGTGATGTAAGTATAGATCTGCACAAAATGTGCCCCATGAAATTCAGACACCCTGTGCGTATTCGTTTCATTACTCGGCCAACCATGGTGGAGTGATGAAACGAGTACGCTCCCTGTGATTCAACTCAGCGTCGTACAAATGTAAGAAATTAACTCTCTTGTGACTAAAACTGGATTTATTTTGAAGTTCTAGATTATTAGTTGTACTTGTGAAATAAAGTGGAATTACCATATGAATAACCAACCTAGTAAATCACGTATTACCTGATTTTCCTAACGACAACTTCCAATGTAGATTAGTACTTTATTACATACATATATGTATATAGAAAGATACAAACATCATGAGCGTCATTCAAGTACGTTCACTTAAAGGCATAATATCACGGTTGATTGACCTATTTAATGGACACACGAATTTCGATCTAAGACTAATTACGCATGATTTGTTCACCCAAAAGTAATTATTTACTGATGTACTTATCCCCCAGCACTGGATAGTTATAAAACAACTGATATTTTATGTTAAATAAGGGAACGTTCCGCTATGTATCTTGTCTTTAATGCATCACTGTCCAAAGAAGGAATGCGAGAGCAATCATTAGAGTTACGTCCCCTTACAATTATATTTTAAGAAGCAGTCTATCGGGAAGGGGGTTGCATTGGAGATTTGTCAACCACACAGCGTTGGAAACCTTTTTGGAAGTACAAACATGATTTTATGTATGTCAAGTGAATGTACTTTGCAGTTATAGCTAAGAACTAGTCCAAAACAACCATAAATATATGTGATATTATGCCTTTAAAGTACAATTTCTATTTTAAGCTACGTCAAATAAATAATTATTTTTCACATCGTTAGTACTAGTATATGGAAATAAACCTAAAGAACAAGCTTGAACCATGTAGCAATATCAGTACTATTCTCTGAACTTTATAACGAAGTCGTAGATCTCATATTAGCATCGATTTCATCCCATCGTTAACCATAAAATATTTCCTGAAAAAAACTGTTATGTGGAAATACGCTATTAAAACATGATGAAGTGTAGAGTTTTGATGAATTGAACAGTTCTTGGGATTACAATACTATGGATTAACTGGCATTGCTTATAGTACACTGGTCCATGGGCAACGCATGTCGATAATGAATATATGCATGTACATGTTGCATATATAATATAGCAATTCAATTAATCCGGTTTTTATAGCAAAATATAATAATAATAATAATAATAAAGCAATACAACATCTAGCCAATAACTGAAAATGTAATCTCACTATGGAAATTACATAATAAATATGCACACACACGAACTAAATGTGTTTATGGTTTCATGTTCGTAGATAAATGATTCTTTGAATCAAAAGATGCTCATAAATAACAACGTATACTCATGATTTTTTTTTAATGGTTCCAGTTCGGAAACATCAGTGTTTGACATTTCTCTCGATTGTCATCAATCATGGGTTGCCTTATTTCTTTTCTAATATGGACACCTTGTAATTACCACCCAGTTCTACTAGGTCAAATGAACTTCGACTTCGACTCGTTGTACAACGTGTACGGCCAGACATAATCGCCGGTGGTCGCATTTCAACCCAAATAACTAATTCGTTATAACATGATGCCTCGACTTGACCTTGCCCTTGCCACAGATTGGCCGTAACATATGTGGTCTTTCGGCGGTCCATTAATAGTGTTTCCATATTAAACTATGGCACCGAGGGCAGAACAGTCAGATATTGACCCCAAGGCGGTTGGGGGCAGTTAAAAATCCTGTGGATGGTGCACTGACGAAACAATTAATGAATATCATACACTTCAGGATCCCGTTACGCAGAATGTTCGCAGAATGTTCGGTGTGTTCCTGCATTTTGAATCTTTCAACTAATTTAATAAATGTATTACAAAGCACTAACATTGCAACAAGATTAAGTTCGGCCATCGTTTAACACCATTTGGGGCCTTGGAAAATGCTGAAATATCGCTTGTAATCGCAATTATTTTCACAATTTCGCGAAACTCGCCGTCGGAGCAGTTTCATGACGCCATCTTTCATAAAGTATAGCAGTCAAATAACTGAAATTTGTGGAATCTATTCATGAAATATTAGACAATCATTTAGCATAATAACTGTATCACAAAGCATTAGAATCGCCTACAAATACAATTTTGAGAATGGTTTTGGCGTTATTAAATTTATTTATTTGTATTTAGTACTGAATTTATTAAACTCGTTGGTAAAAATGATATATAGTAATCATGCTATTTGGTTTTATCATATATTCAGCTGAAATTGTATATGTAACCTATTACACTTAGCGTCGATATGTAAGACCGCTATGTGTAATAATTGACGCTAACTGTAAAAACAAAGGGCATGATATGCTATTTAGCATAGGTGAGCAGAAATAAAAGTGCTTGCCTAGACTCGTAGGCGGAGAGGGGAATTGTCTCCTTGAAGATTTAATCTACCTAAATACATGTGAATAATATATCGCATTGGAAATACTGAATGTGTAATCGTTCGTTATATCTGTCAGGCGTATCTGTAAGAGTCATATGTGTCAGCTTCTGCTGGGGGGTGTAAATTAGACAATTATAGATAGATGTTGCTGATTTGCCGAACAATTGTCTAATCTATATTCGGTACAGGACTGTTATTCTACTGTATCTAGGGTATAGTCAGAATACGGGCGTGGGTGGAACGTTTATAAAGTACGCAAAGTTGCGAAAAAGTTTCTAGTAAATAGAAACAAGTTGGCAATTATTTGCACTTCTGACTAGGGCTGAAACGGTTAGGAAATTGGGTACTCGAGTAATGTTGAATGTACTCGACGAGTACTCGAGTACTCGCCTGCAAGTCGCTAAGCACCTTGCCCTTGGCCAAATAAGATATTTTCTGACTTTTTCGGTCGTATAAATTAGCACCTATAACGCTTCCGAAAGTAAACTAATTTTGAAATTTTAAAAATATCTATATTTTAAATTTGAATGTGTGGATGTCTGCATACATATTTTATTTTCTAAGTTTATTACCAAAAAAAAGAGAGACGACAATGATACAGAAATACTGAATTTGTCATGTACATATTTGTATAGATACGAACGTTAAAGGCATACTATCACAGCTGATAGACCTGTATAGTGGACAAACAAATTTGGATCTGAGACTAATTTCGCTTGATTTATGTACAACAGTTGTTATTCACTGATGTACTTAGTCCCCAGTACTAAGAACTAGTCCAAAACAACCATAACTATCTGTGATTGTATGCCTTTAAGTTCGAACTGCATATAGCAACGGCGTTTCGTTTTGTTCACTCTCCAGTACTCGAGTATCAATTTACTACTCTAGTAGTATATGCACCAGACCCGTACTCGAGTACCCTGTGTACCCGTTTCAGCCCTACTTCTGACTATAGTGGACGTTTATAATTATGCCCAATTCGAAAATACATTTCTTGCAAAGGTTTGGTCCACCGTCCTCCAGTCAGCCCGACGTACGCCCAATAGGAAGCACAACTTGCTTCCGCTATTCGAGGCCCAGATCCATAACCATAAGATCATTGAACGTAACGGATTTGCTTAATTATCTAACCTACATCACCATTCCATTTCATATCAACAATAAGTCCCACCTCCCTCCCCATCACAGATGCAAATCAGACCCTATAAGCACACGCATTCTTACATTCCTACGTGCACATTAAGTGATTCGCCGGATGTTCCAGGATCGTTGAATGACAAAGACTTGTATCTGATGGGCATTGCCATCTACATATCGAGATTCCGACATTTTGGTCGCGTCTCTTCATTAGTGATATCAATGATTGATTCCCGGAAGGTAGGAATTATAACTGTCAGTTTCAGTTGACGAGTGAATCGAGAAACACTCAACATCAATAGAATGAATAGTGTTATGTCCAGGGCTTGAGCATAGTGCCAACCACATGTCATGTTTATGTGTTCAAGTTCTTCGTACTTGTTCAATGCAGTTCATATATGCAGTTCATATGGTACGCTCTTCTTCGACATATTATTCTCATGTCATTTGGAACCAACCCGGACAATCTAAGATTTACTAGCTGTTTAAATCACAGCTCAAAACCTTTCTATTCCTATTTTCCTAAAGACTATATATTTCAACTTGTATTATTACTACCTGTTCGGCTAGTTTAGCATGCTTATAGGCGTGGAAGTTTAGCGCATTACAAATATACTCATTATTATTATTAATTAATATTAATTATTATTATTATTATTATTATTAGTAGTAGTAGTAGTAGTAGTAGTACTACTACTAATATGAGCATGCTTAATCGACTACTAGTAGTAATAGTAGTAGTATATTATTATTATTATTATTACATTATTATTATTAGTAGTAGTAGTAGTAATAGTAGTAGTAGTAGTAGTAGTAAGTAGTAGTAGTAGCCTAGTAGTAGTAGTAGTAGTAGTAGTAGTAGTAGCAGTAGTAGTAGTAGTAGTAGTATATTATTATTATTATTATTACATTATTATTATTATTATTAGTAGTAGTAGTAGTAGTAATAGTAGTAGTAGTAGTAGTAGTAGTAAGTAGTAGTAGTAGTAGTAGTAGTTGACGCCTCGCTCTTGCAGTATTAGTTAAATTACTATGGCGCAAAAGATAAATCAGTCAATTTGATGACAATAACTAAAATTAAAGTATTAATTCCTATGATTAACTTTCAAACATACACAAACACACCTTTCTGGGGGGAACCATACGATCCTTGGCTAGACAGATTTATCAGTAATTTACGGAAACTAAACAACTCTGTGAAATTTGATTTGCAAATGCTATATTCGTACGGTATATATCAAATCAAAAGTCATGTCGAAAACCAATTTCAGATTATGTCGTGTTATCTCTTGGTATAAACTTCGCTGCAGTACGGCGAGAGTGATATATCGTGTCCACATAAGCTGAGGCCCAACTTCTGCTGTTGTAACAACGTCTCGATGATCTCTTGAAGAAACCCTTCGTGTAAACATCGATATACCGTCGTCGGAGATTCCGCAGAGAAACCTTGGGATGTGTAAGCTGTTGACACATCACGCCGGATTGTTTGGTATATTTAGCAAGCATTCATTTTGATTATATTCTTGGAAGGAAGTATGAGAAAATAGATAATATCATTAATCTCCATAGAGATGTCAACATTATTATTCTGTCAAGAATATGTAATTAGAAAGAAAAAAAACCACTAATAATTGTTACTGTTTATCGTGGGGAAAAACAACATTACATTAGAAATTATTTTAATGTTAAGCTTAATTATTTTATATTTAGATCAAATGCCAAATATATCGTTCAAAGGGAGGCAACTTATACGTACAACCGTTACGCAACCCAAAGAGAAGCATGTAAGAACGTATTGTATAGTATTAGCCAAACATTTTCTCGAATGTATGCTAAATTTCATTTAAATTACTTGCCTTAATTTTCATATATACGACTTTATGTGTCATAATTTCAAAGTAATCAATATTATCGTTCCCTTAATGTTTGCCTGTATTATATATGGAGTGCTTCTTCTTTGTGTGTGTGTGTGTGTGTGTGTGTGTGTGTGTGTGTGTGTGTGTGAGTGTGTGTGTGTGCGTGCGTGCACCCACACTATCGACGTTCCCTGTTAGTGCAAGATTGATTGCGAACAAACTGAGGGTCTCCGGATCCGCCATCTCTAGTGGACAAAATATGGCTGTTACCAGAATAAGTTGATTAATAACTGAAAAGGGTACGGCAAAAATAGGCATTCATGACAGGAATGGAGGTCAATGCTTCCTTGCCATCCATCGTCGATACAGCGGCAACAACAAATCCAAAGCATTCGACCAGAGTTCGCCATATATCATGGTGGTGCAAATAGTTCCGTTATTTAATTGTTGTCATTTCGTAGTAAATTAAAGAGCTATGGGTAGAATGCATGCATGTTGAATTATAATGAACATATTTCTTTGAAATGTGAAAGTCATAAGTGGTAGTGTAAATAGTTCAATTAGTTAAATGACATTTCGTAGTAAATTAAATATATACGAGTAGAATGCATGTGTATTGTAATCATTATATTGAATTGTAATGAATATATTTCTTTGATATGTGAAAGTCATCAGGGGTAGTGTAAATAGTTAAATTATTTAATTGTTTTCATTTCTTATAGTAAATTAAAGAGCTATGGGTAGAATGCATGATGTACATTATAATGATTATATTGAATTGTAATGAATATATTTCTTTGATTTGTGAAATTCATCATCAGTGTATTGCAAAACTCACTCATCCTAATGAAAACACAGAGAACTGTGCTTAAGTCTAACAAAATTGGGTCCTTCTGGTTCTCGTGTACTGGGGTGACAATTAATGCGTAAATCCTATTTGTTCTATATGCAATCTTGCGTTCATTAGATCTCTGCCACTCTCCGCGATACGGTCATTACAATTCGATCACCTCGGCGCATCTGTCATAGGGATCCCTGTTGAAGAATAGCCATTTGACCGTACAACCGGAAGGTCCACCTCCGTTGCCGTAAAGGTCGGAATAAATGAGGTGCGCAGAGGCCTCGGGAAATGTAGCCGGAAGTGGCATGTGGGAAGTAGCTCTTGTTTGTCGAGAGACACCTGGTGCCCATGATGGGGCTTCCTGGAGGTACATTGATAATGGGGCAAACTGTTGTGACAAATCATGCAATAACACGTTTAAGCTTTCAATCGCTATCTGAAGATAGCTATGTTATTAATATGCTTTAAACTAAATGTGTCGTCACGGTTTGAATTATTAATATTAAATTGTTGTGTAATACTACTACTACTAATAATAATACTAATAATTTATTATATAATAATAATAATAATAATTGTATAATAACAATAATAATAATATAATAATAATAATAATAACTAATAATAATAATAATAATATATTAATAACACTAATATAATACTAATACTACAAGGTATCACATATAACATGAATTAGATACGTTTAGTCCGAATATTCTCGAATATATTATGATTGTATGATTTGGATATTAATATGTACAATGATTGATATGAATGTTTTTAATGATAGTGAAGTGACTGCCATTTTCAGTGATTAAATCCGAACGTGAAAACTATTGGCTCAAACTGCAAAAGGCTACTTAGCGGGAGTGCTGTCGTCACATTCAATCATACAATTATGATTCATGTATAAAATGGAAGTTATTGGGGTGCATTTACTGGAGATAGTGCAATAAATTGAGCCAATTTTGATATTGCGATGCAACGTCCTATGGATTGTTTTTAATGAAAGTAAATTGGATTCAATATTGATAGATTAAATCCCGACATGGACTATATTATCCCAAACAGGACAAGACATCCGTCAACTTCTCCGGTTCCATTACCAAATTGCCCCCTCCTCAATACCAGTGTTCTTAAGTGCCATTTATCTCATCCAAGCACCACGTGATCAAACACGCGCCATCTTAATCACTGACATACCGGAAGTACAGCCTTGTAATGATAGCAGTGCACCTGCACCAAAGAAGAATGTCTCCCGTTACGAGATGAAGGCCACCGCACATGGAGAGAATTGGGAAGCGTACTCTGGCACGCGTGCTCGAGTTCGCTTCCCTATTTGCGAGAAATCTGGCACATGTGACCATATTTGGCGAGAAATCAGGAACGCGTGCCCGATTTCTCGCAAATAGGGAAGCGAACTCGGGCACGCGTGCCCAGGTGCGCTGCCCAATTCTCTCCGAGTGCGGTGTGCTTAAGAGACACACCGCTTTAAATGTCTCAGACATCATCGTTAACATCACTTGTTCTACAGGTGCATTAACGTTAGCCAGTGTTGTATGTGAGTTTCTCAAAACCTCCTTGCTACATTATTAACAATAGTACTTTATGCACATTGAACATGAGCCAGTTCATTAGTTAATGCAATTCTATACATGTCAATTAGCCTTATTGAGAAGAGAATAGTTTATAGGCTTTTACAGTAATCAAAGATGTTAACTATGACCAAAGTTATTCCCGAATGAATGTGAGTGGCTATAAAATAGACGGCCATTTTTTTATGCAAATCTAACACATGGATTTTATTTTACTTTTAGTATGTCATTCTGGGAACCTAATATAAAGTCATTTCGGTTGGGGAAAATATTGTTGACGTTGATCATGATCCCAAAATTTCAATAGTTTTCCTGGACTACGATTTATCCAGCTGATAAGTACGTGAATGTTGAATGTGCATATAAATGAGTCTATAACGTACAGACCGTATATATTATATTCACTACTACATTGCCTGTGTACCTCAAAATTAGGATACCAACGTTGCCAATTTACCCTCATCAGAGTTTAGCAATGACATATCCAATAAATAGCATCCGTCGCTATTAATGGCCTCGGCGATATCTCGTCGTTTTCATTTGACATGATCAATCGAACCAACGTTGGCTTAGATTCATCACCCTATTAATGGCATTAGGATATATTTTATAATGCTCTTTCATCGTGTAGAATAGTGCATATCAAATCAGTATTTAGATGGTACAAGGATCCGCATCAAAGAATCTATCACGGAAAGTATTCTATATCTTAGCCCGGATAAATTAGTTTAGGTTTTCGTTGGTCTTTTTAAAGCATACATGATAAAAATCTTCAAAAAGCTTCAAGGGAAATATTTTGCATTGCGCGAAATGTTGTTTGTTTAGATACTCTGTTGCTATTTATATTAATGTAAGTCCAAAACAACTGCAGCAATACAGACATATGGTACCGGTGCAGATATATAATAGGTAATGTTCTTGGGAAGGCAATGCAGTTTAAGTTCATCTATTACTGTGTATGTCCTATATTGTTCTAATATCATCCGCATTTGCCACTTTGATTACAGGCAATCGCGAATGATAAGCTTCATTAATCATAAACAAGCATTGATATAAATATTTGTAGCCGTGTTACATACATTTATACGATTTTCCAGCTGCTCTCGTAAACATATTCGCCACATCATGACAATGCTAGTTCGAAACAAAGGACTGACATGCTCCTGCACAAGTATTATTTTTTTTTATTCGGGTTTAAAGTCGCTTTCTGGAATCTTTCACTAACATCACGACTTTGTCAGTTTAGGGCAGGAGGAAACCCGCTACATCCGTAGCGCTGAATGTTGCAGTAAACCTGCGAGCACCGGCTGGTACTGACAAGACCAAGGATGGTAACTGCATTGCCACTCTACAGTCAGTGCATCCTATCAATATCGCGTCAGAAATGTAACTTTCGCGAACATTGATGCCGGGCCCCCTGGGCGGGATTTGAACCTGGAACCTTTGGCTCCGAAGTCCTCTTATATGTTACTTTACCCCTGAACAGATTTGTTTAATTGGGATGCTTTATTATCTCCTAACACATCCAACCAGTATTTTTACATTTAGTATCACCATGAGCTCATTTATCATACTTACTTTATCTTCAGGTTCATATTGCCAGATTTCACTCTCTTCTATTTTCCCCATCGCATATAAAATCTGAAATGAGGGCATTTCTTGGCTGATCACTAAATTTCTGGCTCAATCGTTCATAAGTTGCATCAATATTGTACAAACCAACTAGGAATTAAATGAACAGTTCATGAATGTCATGGTTAAATTTCTTCTGATTGTTTGGCATTATGATTACAACCAGGGAAATATACATGGGCTGTGTTCAACAGACAATACATTATAATACACTGCAATGCAATCATTTTCTCTACATATTACATGTCGTAGTTCGCTGAATGAGTTGGTAGGAAAATAGCAGGAAATCGGATTACGTATGTGTCCAGTCCATTCGCTTCATACTTTGGGGTTTTCTACAAAACAACATGCAGTCCAAACTCGTAATGAAATGTATTAATACATACCAATACAGATTTTTGGCTGAACGGCTCATATCGTTGCAAATGGGTGAAAGATTCCCGCAGATGTTAAATTCCATAATCACACTGAATGGCTCATGTAGTACTGCATTCAATATGTATTAATATGTATTGTCTGTTGAACGCGCCTCAGGTAGGATTTCAATGTGAGTTACCTCCCTTGCTGCACGCTCTCCTGCTTGTACAGCTCCGTCCATATATCCCGACCACTTGGTGGCGGTCTCCGTCCCAGCGAAGTACATACGACCCACAGGCTTCCTCAGCTGTCTGGTGGAAACACAGAGAATAATTATTCCATTTATCATAAATTCCACGAGGTTTATACTAATGGAAACAGGGCTGTGTGCTTAGACATCAATGCCAAACGTTATAATGAGCGTATGACAATCTTGACGATTCATACTGTGTAGTGTCCCCTTTTCGGGGTAACCTCGATTTCGTAGTACTCACTAAAATGCTACTTCCTCCTCCAAAACTCAAA
>JAUTBV010139649.1:0-11456 GCA_032361325.1 Lepetodrilus fucensis
GATCGTAAGTCTGATCAACTTCTTAACATCGGGAACAAGTTTGGGTCTTCGTCTGGTATAAGCCCAGTGCCCTATTAACGACAGTTGAATTAGTTGGGCCCCCTGGGCCTATGACCCACGATATACGGTAAGTCAGTTTTTGCTATATATTGATCATCAAAAAACTGACTTAAGCCCTTTTATGAATATGGCCTCTGGTTTATAGCTGATAATTGAAACCTCATTTCTCTCAGTACCAAAGTATACTGTTGGCGTATGGGTGAAAATATTACTGCAGCGATGTAAATCATTAATTCAATTAACATTCTTGCCATAAGTTTTGTCTGTTTGTCATTCATTGTGGCAGTTTGTTCATCATATTTTGAACAAAGGATACTTGCATGCTTGGTGCTAGAAAAGTTATAGTTAATAACTTGACTAAGATAGCACCTGTCAGTTCTGTGTTCTTAATTTGCTTTAACTTAGAGCATTTCTGTGAACATTATCAATAATTCTGTGAACATTATCAATAATGCAGACATTTCTTCAGAGTTTTGCTGTGAACAAGAGTTCATATAGAAGCATGGAGGCTCCTACCTCGGCCAAGAAACGTCGTCCCAGGATTGGATCTGCTCGTCAGATTACCCCAGTAGCCAATCAGGTTGCAGCTAAGAAAAAGACGTCCACACCGACGCATGAAGTACCATCCATGTTGTGTGACGACATCGATGCCTCAGCCATACAAGCAGAGATTTCAGTGGTCTCCCTTGGTAAAGTTATTATACTATCCAATATTCATGTATTTATTAGCAAAATATTTGAAAATCTATCTTAAAATTTATATTGCATTTTCAGTTGTCTGCATTGTTTTTCAACTTGGTAATATGGTAATTTAAGTTTCTGTAAAACAAACTATTGAACTTTCATTATATTTGTTCATGGTAAATTATTATTTATTTTTTATTCAATAATTAACTTTTCCATGATTATTCTTATTTGTGTTTACTATAACCAATATTGATGTTTATTACAGATAATTTAAGCAATATTAAACCTGAAAAGAGGCCTCATCAATCAGTGAACATGGTAATATATAATATAATGTCAAAAAGATTGATTATGCATTGACAAATAGTTGTATGATAATTAAGAAATGTACATGTTTTGATTTTACAATCCAACAAATGCTTTCTTGTCAATAAAATTTAAGTTTTTATTCCTATGCACAGCAACAGACAATTTGCATTTATGATTAATTGGCAAGTCCAATAGTTCAGTGAATACATTCAGAGTGTGTCAATGCTATTCCACCACCTGTCTTGTCACTGAGACGCTATAGTGTCATCTCTTCCTTGCAGCAGAAGTCTGACGACGTCACCCAGGATATGCTGGACGTGATGCATGCACGATATCTACAGTGGGTTTTTGTGGAGGCCAAATCCAGATCTGCAGCCGACACACGCGAGAAGGAAGCTATGGTACGCACTACAACAGTACAACACTCGTCACTTTCTCATGACTTGCTAATCTATACACGCTATACCTGCGTTTCTTTTGCCTTGAGCCGGCAAGCTATTTTGTCTGGTCACGTGGCAGCAAAGTGCAAAAAAACCAAACACAGCAGACCTGGCTCAGTCTACTAAGTACCAAATGGTTTTCGGTCAGCCCAGTCTTTCCGAGTCTAAAAATCCTAGCCGGTCACGAGAGTTACAATTTTATACTTTTTAATATGTTTTGATACATAGCGCTACAATAGTCGTTCAGCCAACACTGGTACTACATAATGCTACTTTTTACTTCGGCTTTTGAGCCTGTTGTGTTTGGTAGCAAATAGTAGGACAATCCAATGCATGCAGTGAATGGACTGGACGCATGCGTAAATCGATTTCCTGCTATTTTCCTATGAAATCTTTCAGCCAGTCACTTGTAGTTGGTTGGTTGGTTTGGGGTTTAAAGCCACTTTCTAGAATCTTTCACTAATATCATGACTTGCATGCATATGTACTGCTTGACTAGTCTGGATTTCCACCAGCATACTTTGTAGAAAAGTAGCCTAGTTTTGTGTAGAGAAATGTATTGCAGCCTGATCTCACATGTGTTGCTCTGCTGTAGGCCCAGTTATCTGGTCTGTGGGAGATGAATGAGAAGATGGCTGCTCGAGAGGCGGAACTGAGAGTGGAGCTGGCAAGACAACGACATCAAAACATCCTGGACGACCAACTGGAGATTCAGGTACAGTGTTTTGTACAGAAGCATGTTGTATCTTAGATGTACATTCAATTATTTATTGTTTGTATTCCCAAAGTTCATTAATAGTTATAAATTGATGTAGATGTTTTTATTTTATGACAGAATTATTGTAATGGATTAAATATATTCCTGATCCAGCTCCATTCCTGTACGAAATAGCATAACTGTACCTTTAATAGCATAACTGTACCTTTAATAGCATAACTGTACCTTTAATAGCATAACTGTACCTTTAATAGCAGAATTGTACCTTTAATAGCATAACTCTACCTTTAATAGCAGAACTGTACCTTTAATAGCAGAACTGTACCTTTAATAGCATAACTGTACCTTTAATAGCAGAACTGTACCTTTAATAGCATAACTGTACCTTTAATCATATCCTTCGTCACGTATGGGTGAAAGGTTCTCGCTGTGACAGAAAACAATAATTCACTCACTCATAGCCATGGCTAATAGTTCATGCAGTATACTACAGGATTGCCAAGGTGTCTACATAAGAATTGCCAAGCCTCCAGTTGTAACATATGCCTATATTTAATGATGGTACAGGAGGGTGGCCTGGGTCCGGTGGTGGGTCCACTGACTCGGATGGAGATCCAGTACAAGAGTCTGGCTGATAGTCTGGACACCACCAGACACCAGATCCTCACCACTGGCGTCTACATCCCTCAGGACGAGGGTCAGTTTGAAGGTACGTCTCGGAATAGTCCTGTGTTTTGTATCCACGACATTGGTTTCATCCTGCCATAAACAGACAACTGAGATTCAAATGAAATAATTTTTAAGTTGTTCAAACCCCAATGCAAACCAAATCAATACAGTGCTTCAGACATCTGGGGTGTTCATGCTTCATTACACTTCACAACACACCACTTGTCCAAACCCATAGTACTGAATGCACCACTGGTAAAGAGTTTATGATTATTACAACACTGTTTCCTTCAGACAAGCTGGAGCAGGCTCTTCAGGAAAGTGAGCAGCTATTGGGCGAGCTGTCTGTGATGACCCGCCAGGTGGCGCCACACGTCAAGGAGTTTGCCACCGACCTCTCAGCAGGAAGGTCAACTCTACTGGCCCAGAAACAACACATCCACGGGCAAGTCTTTCTAATTATATCCATACTAATTATATCCATATCTATACACACAACAACTGTGTTCTATTGATACAATATATTTCAAGTTCATCATTTTAAGCTTATATTTAAGAATTAGTCGATTGATCTGGTACAACTGATTGTCCTATATGGGATTATCTGTTGATTAGTCTGCTGCTATTGATATCGACATGACAATTTACATTATGCAATTATTATTCGTCTTTTCAGATGTAAAGAAATTCTAGAGGCTTGCCAGTCTTTGACGATCCAAGAAAATTCATTAAAAATTCAAGATTTGCAAATGAACCAATAAGTTATTGTTTTAAATTATTGTTTTAGCTTGTTAAATAAAATTGCTTGTACTGTGAATTAGTTGTTTTGTAATTTTATAGTTGTCTGGTCCGAGGTGGTTTATGTGTTTTATATTTCCATATTACAGTAGATCTCTCATATACCGGACAATTGCCTATAAAGTACTGAATCTGGAAGTACTGGTCACGTCTAACGCTAATTATGGTATATGCGGACTTCGCATATAATAACGGACAAAAATAGCCGGTTCCAATTAGTACGTTATATACGAGGTCTACTGTATATCCGTGACAAAAAATGCTAATTTGTTCAATTTGACCAATTTAGTAAATCAATAAGCCTGGATTCCTGGAAACTGAGCATTATTTGAAAACCATCCTCCACAACAGCAACCTTGTGCCACAAAATGAACAACTTGAAGTTTTAGCTTTACGTCTACTATTGCTGGGCTAGAACTTAAAACATACGTGCCTGAATAATGATATAAATAACAAAACATTAGCAGACATGGATCGAGCGACTGAGCGAGTGTCCAGTGCTTTCCCTGCTATTGACCTACAGGGTATTTTAATTCAAGACCTTAGATAGAAAGTACATATATGAATTTGACTACATTCAGTGGCAATATTTTATATAAATATATCCTCACAAGTCTAATTTTATGGATGAAAGCCTGAAATTGATGCAGCTCAAAGAATAAAGACGACACTATGTAAACTAGTTCAGGCCCTGAGAGTACAATTTCATACTCCTCAGAATTTACATGACGTTTTATGAACAAAACTCTTGCGTTGAGCATGAAATCATACTCAGAAAAGTTTCGTAATCTCGGGGCCAGGTTGAACACACTACGATGTAGACTGGCTCCAATCCTTTACTTTGTTAACATAGGACATGCATTAACAAATTTGATATGAGTATTTCAACTTTATACACGTCTTGTAATTATTTACATATACTTTCAAGTCTAAAAGCAGCAATATTAGCGCAGGGACAGTTTGCACTTAAATGCTGGTGTCTTGTCAGGAACTTGACATCATGTAGTGTGGAGTCTGTATTTAACAGTACAAAAACATGTATACATGTTGTAATAATTTAATTCACATGATGCATAATTTATCTAATGTACATTTATCTACAATCGCACAAATAGGGACAGTGTCACAAAGCAAGTGTATTATCACGTCTCGTCAAATTACATTGACATACAATAACTATGTTAGCAATACAGCTGCTTTGTGAAAGTGTGCCCTAGTCAGTATCATATCACAAGTAAACTGGTAATGTACATCACCCACACAATGACAATAACACAGTAGGAACCCACCATGGACAATAACACAGTAGGAACCCACACAATGACAATAACACAGTAGGAACCCACCATGGAGAACTGGACATGGTACAATAAAACACAGTCAGCAAGGTAAAGCACGTCGTCAATAGATGAAGTAATCGTGGTCAAGTAATCGTGGTCAACAGGTAAGCAGAGACCTGTGTTCAGTAAGACCAGAGTTCTGGGACGTTTCGTGACATTTCTTAGCTGCCTTGTAAGAAGAAAATATCATTGATACTATGGTAGGTTTGTGCGGTTTGTAAGTTTTGGTTTCAAGACAAAACATAATCTACTGTACAACACTATGATTGGTGATGTGCCAACAGTGTAGCATTGACTTCTACATGTTCTAAACACATTTATTTATTCATTAAATACTATCCCAAGTGATTGGTAATGAATACTAGTAAATGAATATGTAACCAGTATACAAAAGCGCCCCATGTGATATGAAATATAACCGCCGAGATTACAATAGAGTGAATGCTTACTGAACACAGGTCAGATACAGATGTAACCGTGGATACACACACAAGCAGTGACATTAATTACAGTTTGCTTCATTATCATCCAGCAACAACAACAACACAGCCAACAAACTGTTCTCACAGAACAACACTGTAACAGCAACAACTATTATTGGTAAAGGTTTACCATTGGTGCAGTGCTTTGTAAAAGTCTTCAGGTGGATAGACACCAACAAAGCCAGGACATATTGCATGGCGAGGGCCAGTTTCACAAGGTTAATTGTATCACAATATTATGGCAAGCAAGTTTAAAATGTTCTACAATCACTTTATGAAGCTGACCCCAGATATGTCTTGTTGTATACAGGGCAGGTCCTTGGTTAATAAAACCCTCAATAGTGGCATCAATGTACAAACACGGGTACCATCTTCTGGTGTTATTACTCCTTAATTACTAACACTATATGGATTTGGAATTAAAATAATCGACCTTTCAATGGCATGGTTAGATAATAAATACATCAAATACATTAAGACGGATATAATCATATTGCTGTTTGTCCCCAGTTGAAAGCTGGTTGGTTAAAATACTGATTAACTGTTATTAGTGTTACCATCACATTACTAACCAGGAAGACACTCAACCCTCTCCTTGCTAGATTAGACATACAAGTAGACACTGGCTGCCTCCAGCATGGAGAGGGTTAAAGGTCATCACCCTAAATACTAGAGGAAATGTCACATTTTGTTAATAGAATATTTTAAGGGTATGTTTTATAGGCATGTTTCCAAACCTGCTTGGTTTGCAGAAGTGAAGATTAAGTATCTGTCAATATCCCAACAGTTTTCATCATGAGACTCCACACCCAAAACTGTATGGATATTGACCAATACACCTTGGAAAGTATAACTCAGTATTACATATTATTGAGACTGTCAACGTTTGCTCATTTGTATGCCGGCCAATCAGAGAACACGTTATACTGTATCCCATGCTTTTCTTGTGACCACATACTAACTAGTAACAACTTGATATCCACACATGAACACAAGGATGACACCAAACACCAAATGGAAAATCTCTCATACATTGTGTTATTTTGTGGAATCTTCTGAAAAGTTAATAAATTTGCTTCGCTGTGGAATGAACCATAAAATATCACAGATATGTAAACTATTCGGCTCGCATTAATTTTGAGATATTATCTCTTTGTGAAGATCGTCACAAATGGGTGTACGATTCCTGCAGCAATGTTAAACTCCATTTATAATCACTCAATCTTGTGAAGAGATATCGCATACAGAAATATGTGTCAAAGTTGTCCAACATTGCATGTTCTGGCCAGCATTTGACGGCAGTGTCGTACTGTAGTCCTGGGATAAATCGGGGTGTACGCCATGGTTTTACTGTAGCAGGAATATGATGTAAACCTCCATTTACGTCTGGACTAATGGTACTTCTCTTTCAGGAAATGCAGTCCTGGGAGCCTATTCTCAAAACGTTCTTACGGTCTTCTTAGCCTAAGAACGTGCGTAACCGATTATTGTACGATCATAAGAACCTTTTGAGAATAGGCCCACTGATCACTAAATAGGCCCAGTGATCACTAAATAGGCCCAGTGATCACTAAATAGGCCCAGTGATCACTAAATAGGCCCACTGATCACTAAATAGGCCCACTGATCACAAAATATTTTTAATAAATCAGTTTGGCCATTACAAAATGTTGTCTGATTTCTAAAATAGTACATCCAATACATCCAAGAAAAGGCATGTTTTCCACACATGTAGAAACAATGACAGCTTAGACAGACTCAGTGGTTAGTATCTAAAGAAACAGACAACAGAGCGATAACAAACACTGGTGATCATTTAGTAAAAGTCACTACGACTCTTGTGGTTCTAAATGACGTCTTTGAAACAGGAAATACACACAGCACCTTCATGCTCTGGAACAATAGTTCAACAGTTGTGTCTACAATGGCGTCCCGAGCACCAACAATTTCTGCACAACACACATGAACAGCCCAACTGGTTGTCGGCATAGGAACAACCATACGAACACGATTCGGTATTCAATAGGGAATGCAAATCATATCGACATGGATGGTCGCATACTAACAGCAACTCATCCCATTCTTTATCATGTTAATATTTGGTCCCACAATCCATAACTGGATATCCTCCAGGAACAGCACACTGTAACACCAGAGATAACATTAGTGACGTCTTCAGATGAATTCACAAATGTCGTATTTTTCTGATCGCAGTAGAGACATAAGTCAATCTCTGGCATCTGGCTCAACCTTCAAGCTTACAGAATGCAGAGTTTCACACAACACTAAGTCCTCTTGGTATGTTTGTGACAGTATACAATGTCTGTTGCCCTTATTGTAGATTCAGTACCAACGTACATGCTCCTGATTGATTCATGAAAACCTCTGTTCTACATTTACCTCCAGAAGGAAGGTCAGCTCAGGTTGCCCTCATTGGCAACCGTTCAGCCATGTATATGGCCATTGCACAATCCAGTCTTGGGAATTCATTGAATCATTACTAATGGTGGTTGCCATTGAGAAATTGTGATTGCCTACAAGACATTTTCAGTAGAACTGTACTCTCAACATGAAGTCGTCAGTGTTGTCATTACAGAACTCTCTTCGCTACAACATGGATTTTCTTCGGATAACGGCATGTCTTCTTTCTGATTATACATAGTAAAACAGAACACGTAGAATACCTTCATCAATAAGACTAAGAACCACACTTGGCTGAGATTTGGGTGAGACTGGATGTCCACGTAACAGCATCACAGTTTGTTAATGAGGTAGCTCTTGAATTGTCAGCTGTAGTTTTCTGTTTTCTTGCGACAGGCGAGCAATTTCTGTACCAAGTGTGTCCAGGTTCTCCTGAAAGTACAAATAATAATAATAATAAATAATAATGATAATAATAAAAAATAATTATAATTATAATAATAACAACAGTGCTTTATATTACAAAGACATGTTCATTTCTTGATATCAACAACAACAAATAACAATAAATCTTTCATGCATATGGCTTTTTTGATTGATTGAATTAATGTTTTACGTTGCAGCAGGAGAAGAAACACTCTTGACATATCAAGCACAGCAATGTTTCTGAAAGGTGGAAGGCGACTTATTCTGATGGTATAGCTTACCTTCAGTGTGATATTCTTGAGCAATGTGTCCTCGAGGACACTCTGAAGCTTCTTGTTGATCTCGAGGGAAAGGTCAATGGTCATGGCACCATCCAGTTGCTGTGTGCTGTACACTGAGGCCATGATGCCGCCTTTCTTAGCCAGCAGTGCCTGCAACACCACAGATAGTTTGTGTAACTTCATCATTCAGAGCATGGAATATCTCCCAGATATAAAACTAATTCCTTTCTCATAGGAGAGTATGACACTGAATGAACACAAATCACAGCACCAAGTACCGACAACATTTAGAGAGTGTTACATTAATTGAATGATACGATAGCACTAAATGTAATTAATGCACGATAAGTAAATATTTAAATAGAGACACCTATGTTTGACCTTGAAAACAGACATGTGGGCTTAGATATATTCTATATAATAATAATAGTTTATTTCATGTAAGTAGGCCTCAGGCCCATGTACATTTGTATACACAATGTACAACTCATGAGGATGTATATAAAACATTCTGACATGCTTTTGATTGACATGCATTAATTCCTTTCATTCTCTGCTTATTTACATGTGTTTCTCTTCCTAATGAAGTAACAATATTCCTAATTGAAAATAGCTTTAGAATACAAGTCTCCGTGGCTGTGTTTCAAAGAGATATGTATAGCTCCGACACATGCTATGACTGTATTCAGAACTGCAGCATACATACATGTAAAACCATGCCGAATACTCTTCATTCCACAATAAGAATGTTCATGCATGAAAAGCATCTGGAAAATTATCTAATAATAGAATAATATTTGTGGAAGAAAAGTTGATCCACGTCAGAGGCTAAATACCAATAATAAATGATTAAAAAAATAGTCATTCTGTAAAGCATGGCTAGAATGGTCGCATAACAGAAATGTGAACACACATACTCATTCTTGTTCATTAATATGTGTACAGGATGCTAATGTTAGAAGAAGAGTACCCAGTATTGTGTTGCATGACATGGGACAATGCTGCTTACACACTCATCAATAATAATTAAACTACTAGTACTTGATAAGATCAGCAATAGCTGCACATTGTCACTGTCTTGAGTAAGACAAAGCCATGTCGCTACCTACTATAGTTTGGCATAAAATGCATCGACACCTAGATTTCATAAATTATCTTGGGAAATACTTCATGGGATGACAAACAGAAAAATCCTGCAATTTATAATGTATGCCCTAATCAAAATTAAATATTTTGAGTAAGTATTATTTTATGCAGAGGGGCGAGGTCCAAATGAAGGAACAGTCAAATAGGCTCAATTTTAAGGTGTGTATAGAAGAGCATCAGCACATGGAAATTGACTCTTTTTGCCTGTTCCTTCTTTCAGACATCACCGCTCTACAAGTAAACTATACCTACTCAAAATATTTGGTGATCATAATACAAACATATTTTTTAATTAATGGTGCAACATTTAAAATTTATTAATTTTGGTTAGGGCAAACAAAATAAGAAAATGAAGTACTGAGATAATCTATGAAATAGTGGTGTCATTTCATGCCAAACTAAAAAGTAATGGAGTTTACAGTTGCTGCGGGAATCACTCACCCATTTGTGATGAGCCAAACAATAAAACTGTGACAACTTCTACCTACTTTAACAGCATCACTTTCTACCTATGGATACAGTGACCCGTTCTACCCACAATGTCACCCTACCAACAGTAACAGCATCACACTCTACTTGCACAATACATCATGGAAGTCTTTGCATAACTATCAACAGGGTTACCAAACAATATGAGAGAGGAAACAAGAGAGGAAACAAGGTCAAGTAGATTTAGACACAAACCACAAGAATTGAGAAATAACAGCTGCCAACACAAACATGCAGATGACTGGTGTAGTACATCAAATATCAACTTTACCATCAAGAATTTATATTTCAAACTTTATTAGAATGAAAATAGACTTATTTTTTTTCCCACCCAAGATTAAATCAATTTAAATCAATTGTAAATGTTGACTGAACAGCTGAATAACCCCATTTTATAGAAAAGTCAAATTCTTGTTACAGTTTAATAATTATTCTGACTATTTCCCCTTCACACACTGCATTATTTTACATATTCACTATGGATTCTGAAAATCCAGCACATTTAGGACAGAAAAGTGCAGACAGAACAACAAACTGTCAACCTCTTTAATCTGATGGAAGATTGAGATTATTTTTGACTAGTAATATTTCATTACTGGATGGGTACTTGGACAAGAGACCGTGGACATTAGATGAGCGACCAACCAAGGAATGCAAAGAGTTAATGTCTGGGACCTAAACATGAATGTATTAACCCTCTCCCTGCTGAGGCACAGGCACTACTCTTTAGGGCATCTCCGGTTGCCTCCAGCATGGACAGGGTTAAACATACAACAATTTCTTATTGGATAAGTTGGTCCACGTCAGACTGTCCAAGCGAAATGAAGAGGTTGACAGGATATGAGGAGGTTGAAGGGAGACGATGTGTCTCGTCGGAAACAGCCGCCATGAAAGAATGGGGAGATAAGCGGACATGAATTATACACCCTACCTGAGCCTCAGTCCTACCACGCAGCTAGCAGAGGAGAGAAAAAAAAGCACAAAATGTTAGCGACATGGACAGGAAGAAATAACATGGAGGCAGTATGTGGGGTGTGACCGACAGGGTGGACAATACCAGATATCTACTTGACTGGTTTTACTCGTTTTTTTGTTTTTGTTTTTGTTTTTTGGATTGGGGTTTAAAGTCGCTTTCTAGAATCTTTCACTAATATCATGACTTGTCAGTTTTAGGGCAGGAGGAAACCCGC
>JAUTBV010139660.1:0-11453 GCA_032361325.1 Lepetodrilus fucensis
ATAAGCAGTTGAATCGTCAATTTCAATAACACAAATAATAATACTAATAATACTAATGATAATAGAATTGAAGAGGGAAATTGGCCTTTCTCCAGTTGGATACGAACAAGAACAATAACGGTACACGATTTTACTACAATTTAGAACTATTTCATTCCGTACAGTATTGTTAACGGTGATGTGAACATTTTACAATCGATCAGAAAAGTAGTTTTACTTCATCTAAAAAACCAAATATCGAAAAGATGTTGTGTACAGAAGTATCAAATATCCTCATTTGAAATAGCCGTCTTGTAACATATACGGTTTCACCTTTTTTTTCCGATTCCAATTCGTCTTTTCATATCTTTCCATCGGTGATTTGAGCACAATGATCTTTGAGGTATACAGAAAAGTTCAGGGGTGATTTAGTTCTTCATTGCGAACGTCCAATCAGCGAGTGAGAAAATCTCGTTTGTGTTGTTTATTCATAAAGTCAGCTTTGAACACGATGAGTTGAAAGATAACGGTGTATTTCAATATAAATATTTCATCTTTATTACTTCATTATTCGTTAAAGTTTTGCTGCAAATGTTCAAAGGTCGTTAGATATAGGAGCAGGATGGTATTGTCGGAGAAAAATCAGTGACAACGACACAACGGAGAGTTGGCAATGTTATTGGGAGGGGCCACCAGGGAGCCGCTCTTTCCCCTTCACCGTTATGTTTACCCGCTTATCTTCTCAGCACTGGGTCCAACTCCAGCATATCCTCATATAAAGTCGCAATTAATTAAAAGATATAATAAAGAAAAAAGATGGATTAACAGATACGGAAAATAATTATCTGGGGTTGTTTCCACACTGGTCTGATGATATGCTTTATTAGTTTCTCTTGACGTGTGTTTGCAATTTCGGGTCTTCATGCGATTTGAAAACAGTAGTGATTGAAAATGTACTTATTCATAAATATTGTGAGAAAAAAAATGTTTCATTGACATTGCGCGAATGGCCCAGACAATTAATAGTGAAGAGTAAGTAAAGTATGTCAAGTCTGGATAAAGAATCGAGTGTGTAGGACAATCTACTAATTGTAAAACCACAAATAGCATTATACGAAATCTACAACCACCACGTACACACAATCGTAAAAATCATGACAATAAAACACCAATCTGGAATAAACAAAAGTAGTAAAAGTTAAATAAGTGTACGTTATCTATAGAATATTCAATATTTCGATAGATATTTCCATGTTTTACATATATATTAATCTACAACGTTTTGATATAATGTAACAATGTCGATTAAATGTCCTCTTTAGATCATTGCTACCACAACTGTTCCATCCTGCATACCCGCATGCATTCGAATATAATTTATTTGGGGACGAGAGAAACTGCAAAGTGGAAAAACCAGAAACGCATAAAAATCCAATGTGTTATAGTTTATCCATCGTAGCGCTTACGAAGATAATCATCCATATCCCACACTCTAGACATTAAGTCAAGGCTCGGAAAGAATGAGGGTACGTCTTTGGGTGGTGGGGATCAGCGTTGTCAGCGCGGGAGGGGTGGGGGTCGTAACCCTTTCTGCATTACGCTTTTATAACTTGCCACTTTGCCATCCGTAATTCCAGCGCATTTGTTCTGTACAGAACTCTTCTATTTACACACATTAATTATTCATAATGCCCCCATATCCCTGACCTCCCGCGAGATCACGTTTTGCCGAGAGCAGACATCTCATCCGGATTGAGTACGCTCTACACTATTGCTTGATTAATTTCTCTTAAATTAATTTATAACTGCATGTTTGTTAGCTGTATTATGTACATAGTTGAGTATTGTTATTTTTTGGTTTGTAATTGTTTTATTTGGTATTATTTCGGGTACTAAGACATGTTCTATGTTTGTTAATGGAAAGGGTCACCATATGCTACGGTAACTCTATACACTATACCTTAGAGACTCAACAACTGTGTATGTATATTTTAAAAGCAGAATTATCCACACTTTATCGACAATTGGGAATATACAATACACGATTGTTGCCAACAGTTTGAATCGATATACTGAAACATGGCTGCATTAAGCGTTAAAATATTTATACAAAGTACATCAGTGGCTTCATTTTTTTTAAAATATCGTTTATAAGTATCTTGTTTTCGTACACAACGGCCTTTTCTCACAACTATAGAAATATTGATTTCATGTTTGACTAATGGGCATTTGTACCAATTTTAATTTGGGATAATCGACCGTAACACTAATAGTATCGGGCAGGTTGTTTCACAACACAATTAGAAAACAGACGGCTTAAATTATTATTAAATGGAATCTACGTCCGGATATACGAAACCTTTTGCGTATGATTTCATGCCCAAGCTCAAACTGCATGTTAAGATTTGTGAACAGAACATTGAGTTGAATATGAAATCGTGCAAAAAAAAGTTTCCTAATCTCAGGGGCTGAATTAACCCTCTCCCTGCTAGATTCATGATGCGCATCTCCGGCTAACTTCAGCATGGAGAGGGTTAAAGGAAGCTTGAACTCTGTTTTAACGTCTGTATACATCCATGTACGTCTGTTGGTACGCGCTTTCTAGATGGATTCTTTTAGAATCGCTTTTAAGATTGTTTCGCTTATTATCAATTTAGTGCACGTCGGGAGGGTAACACCGGTGCGATCGTTGGCTCCGATGTCCAAGGATGACCACTTCGATGAATGCATTTATAAGTCCCCGCGCTTCCTGGTACAGTGCAATGCAGTACTAGTATACGAAATTCCTTACTTTTTTTATGTAAAGCAAGTACTGTAATTTCATCTCTAGATCACCTATCTATCTCTCTATCTTTTTCTCTCTCAATTTCTCACTCTTTTTCCTCTTAATATATCTGTCCCCTCATTCTCTCGTGTGCCGCCTCTCGCTCTCTCTCTCTCTCGCTCTCTCTCTCTCTCTCTCTCTCTCTGTCTGTCTCTCGCTCTTTCTCTCGCGCTCTCTCGGTCTCTCTGTCTCTCCCTCCCTCCCTCTCCCTCTCTCTCCCTCCAACAGACTAACAGTAAAGTTTACCCGATCAATCTCGTACACCAGCATCGGCCCACATCTCCCTCAGACCAGGGCGACAGACGACGATGCTGACAGTGATGGAACCGTATGATCGATGATATTTGAATCATAATCGTAAAACCCCAGAGAGGCAGTTTTAAGCAAAATTTAGTGTCTTATGCCGAGCTGACGATTGAGTCGACGAGTCGAAGCGTTAACGGCGAAGATGTGGAGGTGAACTGAAGACAAGAGGACAAATCAAGCGTAACGACCCGCGACTCGGGCCAAACGAACGAGCACGCATCAATGCGCATCGTTAAGACGCGTACTTCTCATGGGGGAGGTGGATTTGACAAGAAATCGACGACCTGCCTGTTCCGAAAGTCTGTCCATGCGGTCCGGACAAATCCCTCCAACGGAATACGGCATCGTACTTCCAAGTTGACCATCTGCGTCGCTGACCCAAAGATGCGGAGTCAAGGAACCGATAGGCAGCACAACGGGACCGAGTCATTAAAATGCACATTAGCTGCTGTAAATGGTCCCAATTAAGGCATCATTCGGCCCGTTTGATGTGCAGCCGTGGGGATCGCATTAAACAAGCGACTAACTGCTAATTTCTTGCTGTCATATCGCATTAGTTTACGTCTCAAACGATCTCGCAAAGATTTCGTCAAACATTCGGATCACTTCGCCTTCATCATTTAATTTATTTTCGAAATAGTCAATTTTGATAATCTACCTCTTGAGCTTTTATTTAATATAGGAATATGCATCATGCCGTTCGAATTCCGGCAAAAAATACGAATTGTAGATAAGAATTCGATTGAAGTTGATGGCTTGCAGAGAAAGCAGATATACATAAGGCGCCTGACAGCCACAACCTAAATATTCAGTGATAGTCATGATTGTAGGAATTAGGTGCTAAAGTAACGACGGTCTGTGAAGTCACAATATCAAAGGGCAACTTTTAATAAGTTATATTCACGACTTAATATTCATATTTTCACATCATATCGAATTACTCGATTTGTGTACTATATATTCAAATCTACGTTATTGTCGTCACAAAAAAAATGTACCTGTTTTGGATAAATCTATGTATGTATTTATTCCTCGAAAGAAATTAATAAATCTTCTTCAAACATGCGAAATATTAATATTAATATGTACGCCTATACTCAAAATATTACATAGAAATGTGTATAGAGTTAGCTAGAGTAATTGATCTATATATTAATACTACAATAATTAATCCTTATTTGGGACAATAATATTTTCGAGAACAAGCCCATAGCTAACTGCATCGTATTTTGTCAAAAGTTAATAGCATCTTCGTCATCATCGATATTAAAATAACACACTATTATCATCAAATCGTTTTGGCTGTACTTCTGGGTCCGTATGCACAGACGTAGTGTAGTTAATCCGTGGTTTAAGGGTTAGGTTTTGTGCATACCGACAGTAGTATAACTCATCGCTTAAACCTTGTTTAGCCTAAACTGTGGTTGAACTACGTTTGTGCGTTTACCCATGAAATCGTTAGCTATAATTGAATTCCACTTCTTTTTTTTTTGCTACACCGTCATGTTTCTAAACACGTCATAATATCAACGTGTTTACTTATTTCAATTATGCCAAATATGTGTCCAGGGAAACGTCCTACCCTCCTCGTTGTAGGGATTGTTGTCTCGATGTTCAGTGTTTATACGTGTGTTTATTTTCTGATGTCTGCGGTGGCGAAACCGAGAAAAACACGGCTGTATATACAGAGACCTAGGTGGCAGATTTTTAAATGGAGATGCTAAGATGACTGGTGAGATAGAAGAGTGTTATGATGTAAAGAGACTGCACTGGTAGACGGAGTAATTTCCCAGCCGATAAGAAATGTCTCATTAACCATCTCGATGAGATAACGGGAATTCTATGTAGATCTGTAATAGAAACAAACCAAAGCGCTGCACGCATGCATCAGAATACTGTATATATACAGTATTATAAGCAAACGCCCAATATCTACATGTCGTTTATGACTATACACACTTCTATTCCCAAGGAATCTACAGATAAAACCATCAGTCATCCTAACTCGGTGTTATACATAACCTTCACGTAAACCATCAGAGATAATGGTAGATATCGTGAATTGTTAATTATGACAAATGAATATAATATTTAGATATTTTCTAATAACACTCGCCGTGCAAGATTTCTTAGTCAAAACATTTCAGTTAATCTTACAGTTCTCATCTACAAATAATGTTGCTTGTGTCTGCGTGTTTACATCTGTCAGTGACGCTCTTCCGTGGAATCGTCTGTCAGTGACTCCCTACACTAGCAATAACATGTTTAGTGACTTTTCACCATATATCATTAACAGTGACTTCCTATACGTCATAATCGCATAATCAGTGACTCCTTCTATGCTATGACATCGGTTGTCAGTGACGTCGGCGACTCCTTTCATGCCTTAGCATCATCTATCAATGGCTCATATGCTCATATGTCGGTGATTCAAATCCATGCCATAGCATCAACCGATTTTTTTCAGTGACTTACTTCACATCGAGAGTAGCATTTGACATGCAGTGACTCCGACCATGTCATCGCAGCATCTGTCACCTTCCATGATGCCATCGCATCATTCTCTTAGTGGCTTCCTAGACGTCGTTTAGTGTATCTGCTGTAGGTCAGTGATCAGCCATGATGTCACAAAGCATCATCATCAGCGACTCCATACTCGTCATAGTCTCATAATGTCAGCGACTCTTTCCATGCCTTAGTATTACTGTAAAAATACTTATATTACACGCGGACTTATATTACGCGCTCTACGCGCAAAGGTGACTTGCGCGGAATCAAAGTCCGCGTGGAAAAGGTCCGCGCGGAAATTGAAGCCCTAAACTGCGGAGAATTCAACCAAGCTCTCATAGAATTTGTGATGAAGTGAATATACCTGGACATAATTATGGTGCCTTATATACGCACGGTAAACTAGGCAATCTAATTCTGTGATAGTTCAGTATTCGCATTATCTGTCAGTGGCATGATCTGTCAGTGACATGTGTCCTTCACATGCTACATCTAACAGTAGTGACTCCCAACACGTTTTCGTCATGTGGCTAAGAATCATCTACCCATGAACTCTGTGTCACCAGATACTACAGGCCACCAGACTTGCATCACCGATGACAGTCTACATTGACTATAGATATTAATATTAGCACAGGAAATAAAACTGGTGTCCTAACGTGGAGGCTCAAAAATAAACCAGGACACCCGGGGTGAAATGAAGTGTCCTGCCCGGATCCCGGAACAGGAAGCCAAAATATTTTATGCTGTGAAATATATAGTACTGCCTCGATTAGTGTATTTTAATTATGTTGAGTATAACAAGAAGCTTCTTAAATTGGTACTAGGAAAAAGAAGAAAGAGAAGAAGAAGAAGCAGACGAAGAAGCGGAGGAAGAATAAGAGGAAGAAGAATACAAAGGAGAATAAGAGTAAGGAGAGGAAGAAGAAGATGAGGAGTAGGAAGAAAAAGAAGAGTAAGGAGTAGAAGAGGAAGAGGAAGGGGGAAAAGAGGAAGAAGAGTAAGGAGAAGAAGAAGAGGAAAGAGAAGAGGAAGAGGAAGGAGAAAAAGAAGAGTAAGGAGAAGAAGAAGAAGAGGAGGAGGAAGGAGAAATAGGAGAAGAAGAATAAGAAGGAGAAGAAGAAGAGGAAGGAGAAAAATAAGAAGAGGAAGAAGCAGCAGAGGAGGAAGAAGAAGAGTAAGGAGGAGAAGAAGAGTAAGGAGAAAAATAAGAAGAGGAAGAGGAAGGAGAGGAGAAATAGGAAGAAGACGAAGCTGCAGCAGCAATGACGAACAAAGCCATAGTAGTATAAGAAGCAGTGATGCTTGTCGTAGTCGTCGTACTGGTAATGCTGATGCACGTATATGGACGGAGACAATTCCATTGTGATTTCATCAATATCATCTAAACGACAACTCCAATACATGCATGTCTGCATACACACCGTGCTTGAAACTGACTGCACAATTATAGCAGTGCATTAATATTCATACCTGATTACAATCACTACACTGGCACCCACTTCAAATCTACAGGGCCCACAATCACTGTCCCGACCCCCTACTGGGAGTGATGAATGGTGCCTTACCCCCCACAAACCACTCCCAGTGACCGCCGAGTGGGACGAGACATCTGACCTCCGACCCAGTCCAATATGTCATCTGCGCATGTCTGTAACGCCAGATACAGCCATCTGTTGACGGCAAAGGTCGGGAAAGCTACCGTGTGCGTCGTCGGACAAGTCCAGTTTACATCACTGTTGTGGCTGTGAGTTAAGTGTGGCAAGATAAAGTGTTGATTGATATGTTGAAGGAGTCGCCATCATCGGTGTTAGAGATTGTTGTCAAGTTTGTTTATCAATAAATTGCTGGTATCAGGTTTCTTCGATCTTTACTGTGAATTCCTGTTGATTGGTGTTTCTTCACCGGGGTTCGTTCAGTTTACAAGTTTGTATGTAAATTATAAATTCAGTTATCATAGGATACAAACAAATGGGTAAAGTTTTATTCTTTAGACATGTTGACGATAAACCTATTATTCATAGTCTTCACATCTTGTTCAAACCCAAATACTCCTATTCAAAATGTCACCCTAGATCAGATAAGCAAGTCTAGAATACTGGAGAACAGATGGTAAAGAATTTCAGGGGATATTTTCATATGCAATATAATACCAATATATGTGTACTATTTATTTATTGTAACCCGCCAAGACTAGTGATAGTCTGTTCTTCCGTTGTCAGTGACGTTTATTTGTATATGAGTAGATTTTTATAAGATATTACCAAACCTTACCAATCAGTATCGATAGATTTAATTGACATACTGTGGTACAATTGCACATTACTATTATTTACTTTCAACACTCTAAGACAATGCATAGTCTACACTGAAGACAACATTTTAATTTAAATCTCGATGTATTATTTATCTTCCTGGGTCTATTTTCTCGGAACTTCGTTATAAGTCCTATAAAATGTTCGTAGCTAACTGGTTTTCTGCTTATGTTAATTTCTTAAGAGATCTGTTAATTAGCTAAGAAGTTTCGAGAATACGGGCCCTGATGGCAATGCCTATAGTGTCGTAGAGCGTATCCACACCATCGGTTCTAGAACAGCAACACTTTATGGTAACTTTCTCTCAGCCAAACTCAGGACCGCAACTATAACGACAAACCTCCATATCTCCACCACAGTAGCACTTCCTGTCTTGTATGCCCTCTCCCGTTCTTGTTGTTGTTTGCTGAAGGCCAAGCTAAATTCTAACATCGTGTAAATAAACATGTTCCTACAACGCTTGGCCCCCGAATTGCCATTAGGCCGCAGGGGCGGTAACTCCAGACTAAAACAAGCAAACGTGCATTACCTGTACAAGGCATTGCACGGGAAACGAAACACAGCAGATCAGAATCTTTTGTCCGCTCTGCTATTCGATATAAACAAGCCCCGTGGAATATTCCCTCAATGGAATGTTGTGTCTAGCAAGGGGATGGCTAATAGTGGCGAGTGGAGTGAGGGAAAACAAGACAAATATTTCTGAGAATACAATGCATCCAGCTCCGAGAGTATTTATGTATGGAAGGACCGATCACAATGGCAAGGGGGAGGGGGGGGGGGTATGTGTGTGGGGGGAAGGGGTGAGAGTCAGGGTATCGTTTCTCGAAGCTCTTATATCCACTATGAGACCATAGCTCTCTCGTAAATGCACGATCCACACGTATTAGATATCGCTACAAGAGTCCTTATGGTCTCGTAGTAGATATGAGAGCTTCGATAAACGATACCCAGGGCTCAAACCGCTAAAAGAGGTATCGTTTCTTGAAGCTCTCATATCTACTACGAGACCATAAGGTCTCTCGTAGCCATCATATATCAGTCGTCATTCATTTCTGATTTAAAAAAAAAAATATGTTTACATCGAATGTTAAAACACTTTTTAATTTGTCTTGGAAATCTCATGTACAACCATTCAGTGTGTTTTCGAGAATAAATTGGAATTGACAGCCATTCAGAAAATAACTACAATGCTTGAATGATGTAATGTAAGACAGTGTTTTATCAACATATCCAACATCAGTATTACTAGTGGTTTCATTACGTATAAATAAATAAATAAATACAAAATAATATCAATGTACATAATATTATAGCATGATTTTAACGACACGCAACGTTTCGTCGTTCCATTTCCGACATCACCAGACAGTTAAAACAGTTTATTACATATAGATGCAACTGGATAACTGAGAATTAACCCAAGGATTTTCAAACAGATCACAGAAAATAAATCTCGCTACAGGTCTCGTATTTACAGTGGTTTCAGCAGAAGAAATCCTCAAGCAGACAGCGCGCACCTGTAAGTGAATATACACATACTACATCCCTACAAATACACGCGCCAGCTAATTATATCAAGACAGTAATTTGCTGGCGTTGTGTATAAACATTACAGCGGACGACTTTTTGATGTAGGAGCAACCTGGCCGTCGGGAAGACATGTGTCAACTCCTTGGAGGGAAGTCTGAGATAATTGTTGAACCGACTCCTCTCTTGTGCGAGAACGTCCCTGTGAAAACATACATGTATTCCGATGAGTTTTAATTATACACTAAATTGTTTATTGCTTGTCTAAACAGTCTCACCTATACCGTTATTCGGTGATCATTGGCTTGGGGCGAGACGTATGAGGGTTGGAATTGATATCCTGGGGGTTGGGATTGGACGGAGGAGGAGGAGGGGGGTAGTGGACGGAGGAAGGGGTGGGGGGAGGGATGAGGGGGGGAGAAGATGCAGAGCTGCACAAAGGTTACTGCTAAATTTAATCAAGAGCGCTCGTTCCCTACTGTTCCTTCATAAGCATCAACAGCCATACGTTTATCAGATTTGATCCAATCCTCATTAACGATGGAGGGAATCTAATTGGATCATTAAGAACGACACCGGGTCTCCACACTGGAAGGTGTGTGTGTTTGTGAGTTAGGACAAGCAGTCAATGTTTGCCGTCATCTGTTTACGTTAGAAGAAATATTCCACTTTGACGTTATATGCTTTCTCGAGCTGACATATGTCAATTGGGCAATTTCCCCCCGTGAGTCTCAGTTACGTTTCTCCGAGGGTGGTGTATATGAGAAAGTTTACTTTAGGCCTGGCTAGCTCTCCGGAATCCCCACGTCTGTCACCCAGCACGTTCATTTCTTGCGGTTCTAGTCGCCTGCCGTCGCCGCTTCAAAGTCCCCGGCTGGGACAATTCTGACATTCCGCCGTCAAAAGTGACGGCACAAATTGTTGTTGCAGGTCCCGCTCCTTTCCTGTGACCCAAGAATTAAGAAAATATAGAAGGATATAAGAAACGGCAGCCGAGGGGTTAGCGAGGGCCTGGAAGATAACGATAGGACTTGAGAACTACCTCCGATGGAACCCAATCCGGAGTTTGATTGGAGGTAGAGTAAAACGTCTCTCCCGGGCTTGATAGACGTTATACGCAGTTCCACCAGTTTCACGGCACCGTTGGCGCATCGAGTCTTGAGCACGGCTACCGAATTGCGTTCTAACTGGCGTGACGTAAACCGTTGTCATTGCCAATGAGGAATTGATATATCATTCTCCCTCTGATACATTTCCTACGTCGGCCAACAAACAAATGGGTCAATAAAGTTTATTTTGGACCAGATGTGAGAACTCGGCACAGCACAATGATTCTTCAGTCGAAGGAGGAGAGAGAGAGAGATGGTTAGGGGGAAAAAACGCGAATAGTTTTTGATACGGTGACGCGACTGGCAGTTATTAATGGCGGGCAGGTGTGGGGGCCCGAGTACGTGCGACCCAGAAATTGGGGAATATTGAGGGGGTTCCTCGCACCGACTACCTCCGGGTTGGTGCCGCGCAGTCCGGCCTGTTTGTGGGAATACCACGAGGTATTCCGTAGTCAGTAGTATTCAGTCGTCACTACAATTATCTGTGAGGAGAACAAGCGATATGCGTGAGACCACAGATCCCAGTACTATACAAGGACTGCAGTATATAGGCATGTGTGTGTACTGCACGGGGAGTCTAGGAAGTGAGCAATCGTAGAGAACAACTACGACTGTGAATACGACTATCAATACGACTATGAATACTATACTATACTATACTAGTCTTACAACTACCATGACTAATGTTACTACTATGGTTTCTACCACAGGGCTTTGAATACTTATAATAACATATTGTACTATATATATATATAATAATACTATTATTATATAGATATATAGTACAATGTTATTATAAGTATTCAAAGTCCTGTGGTTTCTACTACTAGTCTTCTCCTACTACTACTACTACTACTACTACTACTACTACTACTACTACTACTA
>JAUTBV010139671.1:0-11451 GCA_032361325.1 Lepetodrilus fucensis
GCCAATATAGCACATATTCCTACAATTTACCTTTGTTATGTTAGTAATCCAAAACAACTTGCAGCCCTAGCCCACTCAAAGGGAAGAGGAAATTTGCCGATACCCAACCCCTATTCAAAGAATTGCGTAATCTATATTTAAATAGAGTTTTGATACGCAAATCATCAATTTTAATTGGGTTTTTGGAAATTTTTATTGGGTATTTTACGCAAATACGCAGCTTATCTAGAGCTCTGCAATATATAATGTTCACAAAAATAGTGAGTGAGTGAATTATTGTGTTGCATCATATCGGGAATCCTTTACCCATATGCGACAATAAAAAAAGATTAATGACAAGTCCTTGCCTAAGCACAATTTGCATTTTCAGTTCAAAAATTAAAAACTAGCTTGATTTCGGCATTACAGCCAGTGACGTCTACAATTTGGTCATAGAAATGTTTAGTTTTTACAACAAACATGTTGCATAATGATCAATGGCTATTCAAGTTTCCGTCATCTGGTCACTGTCGTATTTAATACAAAATTACCCATCTACTAAATGAATCTACTGAGTATACAAATGTTCAGAAGGTGCATAGAAAAAACAATGGTTGACTGTTTTGCAACTTGCTGAAACAAATATAACCGTAGCTGTCACAATGAAATATGAGGATACTTGCAGGGTGCTTCCTGGTCTACAACCCAAAATGACATGAACGATTGTACAATACATTTGCTTACACATGCCAAGTGACCCAGAACGCATGACACAGAACAACCATCTATTTTTATTCATCATCCATGGTAATTATAATGGCAACTAACATTTTTTTTACCAACCCAGTGATGGTGGAAATTACTAGACGACACAAATTACTAGATGATTGTTACATTTTTACAATAGTATTTGTGCAAATACATTCAATGTAAAAGCCAACAGTATTTAAATGTAACAGTACTATTAATTAATGCAGGTATGGCAACAGACAATTATCACTTTTGTGGTAGGACTCACGCATGTGCATAACAGCACTTGGGTGGGTCACGTGACCTGCCGCTATATAAAAGACACCATTTGAACGCTGTTTGCGGTCATATAACAAGCTGAACATTTGCTCCTAAAATGTTTTGGTGATATCTATCAGGTTTATAAAAGTTTTCACAGGTTAAGGAATGATGGACCTCCCACGGACACCCTAGGTGTTTTTAGATGGGCGTCGGCCATCAGACATTGACTGAATTTATTAGAGACCAGTCGGATAGTTGTCAGATTTTTAGATAAACCCTATCTATTTACGTTATATATATCCAGTAACTGTGTCTGTCATTTGTCCATTCCCAAAACGCGAGGGATCATAGACAACCGGACATGAACCAGAAACCATTCGGATCACTGAGATAACAATGATCACATATAAAGATTGTGTTGATAATCATCAGCTGATAATGGCGGCTTCTGCCAGTATTGTAGCAAGCCGAAGCGGCCAAGAGTGAGAACACTCTTAGAAATGTTCAGTCAAAGTAGCTGTAGACATTCTGAAGTAATATTTATCTTTGCAGTTTGCACTAAAAAGATGTCTCTGTCCAAAGCACAAAAACACATTGCCATGATCGAAGAATATAACACTATGGAACATTTTCATATAGCGGCATACCACGTGATCCACCTCTATGCTGTTATGCGCATGCACGGACAGTAGTCCCACGGTTGACACGAAAGGGCCAATTGTGATTTCAGCGGAAAAGTCACTTCCAGGCAAAACAAAATCGATCCGAGACAAATGAATCACCAGATTTCCGTCAATCCACAGAAAATTGCTCTGTCCTGCTAATGTTGACTGCCCATATAGCGTTTTCCAGGCAACAACCAGTAATAAACCTTTTGGCTAAAATATGTTTAATCCTTATTGTTTTTAAGTGTTTGGTTGAAAGAACTATAATCAATCACTGAGTTGCCAGTTCATTTGAAAGTGCTGGATTGTCAACCACACGTTTCATTTCATAAACTATTGAAATTATCAATAGTTTATCACATTATCAATGAATAATAGCTGAATTTGACTTTCATACATTACTGTTGGGACACCAACTATTGAAACAATAATAAACAAATTCAAACATACGTGCAGCTGAATCATCTCTAAAAGGAACATGATCCAATATTAAACAGTTTGAAAAATAAATGTTAAGAATACAACAGATTTGATCTTTTGAGTATCAAAAAAAATATGTGCACAACCAATTAACAGTATTTGGCTATAGTATTAAACATATCAAATAATTGTCCAGTCAGTTCCAACCAAACCTCAGTCAGTTCCAACCAAACCCATGTCAAATAGTTGTTCATCAGGGCCTAGGCTAGAAAATCTGGTCATATCACTGTTTTATTCATATTAAAAAAGATCATAAGAACTTACTTTTCATCACAATTATTTATACATCGCAGGGCTCTAGACTAACATTCTGAGTTACTTGTCCGCTGGGCAAGTCAGGGCAAGTAGCAAAGGCATCAAAAGTGCATAATGTTAAAAAGTAGGTTGCCCGCAGTGCAATTTAACTTGCCCCTGTACGTCGGGCATATGTTAGTCCAGAGCCCTGTAGTGATTAGTAATAAAGGTAATAATTGGTAAAATATTACATGGATGTGTAGCATTGATAGTTCCAAAATCTATGTTGGAAAATTGATTGGCAAAACATGTTGAAAAGCACAGCTGCTGACCTGGATTCACATTCAGCCAAACGTATCATTAAATCATCTTAATTAAATAATACTTGTTAAATTCCATTAACAAAAATCAATACATGCTGTGGGATTGATTTTCATATCAATCTTTTACGTCTGAAATTACTAGTACTATTTTAGCTATATATCATACAGATAAAGCGATTCAACAATCGTGATTTAGAATGATTACGACATTGTATGGTATTAACTGGAATACGGAATTCCTCTAACAGTGATAGATAACAAATGAAATATGGATCTTCATATTTATAAACAGTGGTCATCTGGTACAGTAGAACCTAGTATGATAATGGTACACTCTTATCATTGCATAGGCATTGCCTATGATATAGCAGAGTACACTCTATCATTGCATCACCACTGGTATGTATTGCATGGAGATGAATCACTCCTATTGGATCTAATAGCATTATCAGGCATGACTGAAACTTGGATAGGTTGCCAGATTTTGGCTTAAGGTGAACAACCTAATGATATCTGTTCCTCCTCAACACTGATATTCAGATTGAAAAGCTTGTGGTTTCACCTTAAGAGAATGACCTAGTTAAATAATTCTTCTGTTGATGAAGTAGGGAGTGGGTACCCAGTGAGATAATATGGTGATGTGAGAGATAGCATGAATCAAGGACCGAGTTAATGGTTATGGTAAAATTATTTCACCTTTTTGCAATATACAGAGATGGAACTTAACTTTACAAGTGTTCTATTATTATTATTATTTCAAGTGTTATTATTTTCTTTTTCTTTGTTGCGGACCGACATGCCTGGCACCGTATCAACTGTGAACAATTAAAATAACTAATATTATTCCCCACAGGAGAATTTCTACTATTTTAACAATGTTGGGGGGGGGGGGGGAAGTGGAGTCTAGAGCTGCTTTAAAAATGATTTCACTTATATTATATCACGGCTTGTCATTTTATGGCAGCAGAAAACCTGCAACATCTGTAGTGCTGAATGTTGATATAAACCTGCAAGCACCTGCTGGTACTGACACTATGTACCCAGACTGGAAACAAACTCAAACCTTTCCTTCGGTAGCACTACCACTGTGCTAAGGACATGCTCTGACAATATACCTTCTGGCAGTGAGCTTGCGCACTATGCACATCTAATCAGAAATGTTCCACGCAACTCTTACAGAGCTCTTACGCAAGGCATAACATGATAGCCAAGAAACCTGAGAAGCTGCGTTATAATGAAATTACTTTAGATTACCTGTTGTAACAACTCAGACACCAGGTCCAGAGGAAATTGGTAAACAGAAACATCCTGGATGGGAGTGGTCAGCGACACATCAATCATGCTCTGAAACAAACCATATTGTACAATGTATTATCACATCACGAACAAGCCTTAGATACAATTCTAGCGCACGTAGTGAAAAATATGCTGTGCAGAGATAAAGCCAGTAACTTTGTCTCGGGATATCTCCATTGGGACATCAATACATGCATTGTATTCCATAAAGGATATCAAATTATCAAATGAAATTATAATGCAGTGATATTGTGCAAATATTTTCACTATCTGCTGAAAGAAGAAAATAAGACATTTGGGACATCATATTGCATTAAGAATATCAAATTATTGAATTATAATGGAGTAATATCGTGCAAATATGTTCACTATATGCTGACAGAAGAAAACAAACTATGTTTAATCATAGGTTAAATAAATATTCAATAATTAATTCAAACAAAGAATTTAATTTCTATATGTCTTTCCATAGAGCAAGCAGATGAAATGTATGAGTAAATTGCAGTTGAGGTATTCATTTATTCATACTGACTATCGCAACCAGAAGGGGATGAACCAATCAAGCCCTGTGACCTAAATGTTTAATCTTTGGGTGATGCTCAATGCATTTAATCATATGGGGGATCAACAAGGGTTCTAGAACATCAAAGCGAACAGAGATCAACCATCTTCAACATAAAAAACCCATCCAGTTCCCCACTGGAATCCCACTTGAAAAGTGTGCTGTGGGACTCTTGTCAGTTTACTGAAGCAGTGGCCTGGGTATCGTTTCTCGAAGCCCTCTTAGCCGCTAAGGGACAATAGCACTCTCTTAGCCGCTAAGGGACAATAGCACTCTCTTAGCCGCTAAGGGACAATAGCACTCGCTTAGCAATGTATTAGATATTGACAAAGAGAGTGCTATGGTCCCTTAGCGGATAAGAGAGCTTCGAGAAACGACACCCAGATTTGAAAGTTCCTGGGTCAAATCTCCTGTCAACAAGGTCAATGTCATATCCCTGTAAGCACGGAAACAGTTATTGACATAGGCTGAACATTTACAGTGTCAGTTTTCTTACAGAAAAGCATAAATTAAAGTTTGGAATTCCAATTGAATCTCCCAGCAACGAACATGAATTGATAACTCTCAAGATTGGAATGAAATAAATGTATAAATTTCAGCTCATGGTCAATAAATTTTAATGTTCGAACGTTCCAATAGAATCAATAAATAAGAGAACACCTCAGCTCAACTGACAATAAGACTACAAACAGCATTGCATTAAACAATTTCTTCTAAAAAAAAAAGAGATTTATTTTCATTAATAATTCAACAACCGAGCCACGATTTCTACATGCATGTAATCCCATGAAATAAAGGGAAATCATGATTCATCATGTTAGCTATGCTTTAACTGCATGTGTGCAAAACACTTTGAAAATGCTCTTCATTACACACGGGTCGTTTACATTGTCACACCATTGTGATCCTACGGGAAGACCTAGAATGGTTTAATAACCCTCGACAAATGCGGGCAGTAGTATTCAGCCCAAGGGCATCCTGGCATAACATGCACACAGTCAGAACTCGGATAAATACGCCACATTCTGGCTGTAAATGAGTATTGATTGGTCTATAACAAACGAGGGAAGGGCTCAAACTCCCCGCTGAGAGACGCATTCAGATAACCTCGTGGAATTCCAGCATTACCTCATGGAGTTCAGTGGATACCTCAGACTTCTGCCGATACCTTATGGAATTCCACCAATACCTTGTGGAATTCCACCAATCCCTCAGGTATGGAGTTCCACCCATACCTTGTAGAATTCCACCAATGAGTTCCACCCATACCTTGTAGAATTCCAATGATACCTCGCGGAGTCTCGCCGATACCTCATAGACCTGCCGATACCTCATGGAATTCCACCAATAATGCATGGAATTCTGTCAATATCTCATGGAGTTCCACCCATACCTCGTAGAATTCCATTGGTACCTCAAGGAGTTCCACTGATAATTCATGGAGTTCCACCATTAACTCGTGGAATTCTGCCAATACCTCTTGGAGTTCCACGGGTTAATGACAGAGGTTAATGAGAGAGGAGTATATCAAGACATCATCTATGATGGTACAAGGTGACAACAGTCTTATCAGAACCATCAGAATGTCAACAGCTCAGATTTAACATCTTTATTGCTGGATTAATCGCAATCACTGTTCTTTATATGGCATCTTGAGTGGTCTCCAGTGAGGTCAAGGTTAAGTCATGCATCTATCGAATGTCTTCACAGATATGAACAGAAACAGCCATACACGATAGCGACACATGAATGCAGCTTAGCAACATTAGGAATACATTCTGATTATTGCCAGCAATGCTGTGGTAGATTGGTTCATTTGTATTAATGTTGAACTTGGAACAACCATATATCTCACTGTTTACAACCATAACTCTTTGTCAAACATGATTATCACAATGAATTTATCATAGAAAACATTGCTCATAGAAAAATAAAGTCAATAATTCAAAATGTTCTTTGATATTTTAAACTTTAATTCACCTATTTCCAGTACTGAATGTATATACTGGTATGATGTTACAAGGAATTGACAAATTTGCTCTTGAAATATGTCTTAGATGATGGATGATGGCAATAACAGGCAATCAGAAACCAGGGGCACCAATGTTATCTTGACACTAAAACATGGTCATTTAGTGAAGAAGCAATTTCCTTTTCAGTCCGCAAATTGTCTGCATAATCACATGATCACACACAGATAAAAACAAACTTATGGGTTTGGACCAAGTGACACTACCAGCCACATTGTTAATATGATTATGCCGTATTCTGATCCATTGCTCAAAATAATCTACACTTTGAGAGAAGACGTCTGGCAAGATCGTTCATGTTGACTGGTTTTTTTTGGTGATCAAAATGTAACCAGGCTTGACTAATGCACCTACTAATGAAGACCGTCACGAGAAACTACAATGAGAGTAGTGTTTCAGTACATGAATCTTGTACAAGGCAGGTTCAGAGATCAGGTTCAGAGATATGAGCAGCATGAGATCAGCACTGAAACTAGCGCTGAGAGGTCATCATTCAGAGTTCAAGAGATCAGGCCCTGAGATTACGAAACCTTTCTGAGTATGATTTCATGCCAAACTCAAGATTTTATTAACAACTCCCCATATAGCATTTGAGTTTGAGCGTGAAATCATACTTAAAAGGTTTAGTAATCTCTCATATTTAAGCAGTTATTGCACTAAAAATAGCACTGGAATCAGTGAGATCAGTACTTGGAGATCAGCTTTGAAAGATCCGGCCCCGAGATTATGAAACTTTTCTGAGTACATTTCTGTACTCACCTCATATGCTATATGCTTAAAAACATGACGTTTTATGAACAAAATTCTGAGTTGAGTATGAAATCCTACTCAAAAGGTTTTGTAATCTTGGGGCCCGATCTGAGAGATCCACACTCAGTGAATGGCTCTCATGGGATCAGTACTTGGAGATTAACACTGAGATATCATTCTTATTAGAGATCAGCACTCACAGATGAGAACTCATGAGAACAGGACTTGGATCAGCACCGCGATCAGCAACTGAGAGATTGACATTTCATTAAGTGATATGCACGAAACATTCATTACAAAGATTAGCAGCTGGAGATGAGTACTAAGAGTAAGCACTGAGAGATGATTGGTAATGAGAGATCAGAACTTAGATCAGCACCGAGATCAAAACTCGGATCAACACCAACAGGGCAATACTCGGATTCTGACATCAGCACCAAAGTCACCACTGAGATTCCAAACACTCGTACGTCACCAATCAAAGGAAATTCAGATCAGAAATCAGGCAAAATATCGACAAGCAATGTCCATGTTGTAATTTCAAAGACAAGACCCCCGACCATCCACCCTACCCAACCTTCAATCATTATAAGGCTCCCTGGCGCTGCTATTGATCAGACATCATGGGATGAAGATCACCCAATTGGTGCTACTCATATGCATACCATGTGTGTAGCATATGCCTCCTCTAACAGATGTTCATCTGGACTAACACAGCATCAGCATTCAGCCACATAGTATTGATCTCAGGGATGCCACGACTGATAACTTTATCGTATGACCAGATCAATGTCCTCCTCAACAGGATCCTGGTAACAGCGGGGACAGGACGAAGAGGACAAGGGGACAGAATAAGGAGGACAAGGGGACAGAATGAGGGGACAGGACGAGGAGGATGAAGTGACAGGCTGAGGATGAGGATGAGGGGACGTGATGAGTGGACAGGACAAAGAGGAGGGGACAGGACGAGGGTACAGGATGAGGAGGACAGGATGAGGAGACAGGACAAGGGGGACAAGACGAGGGGGACAGGATGAGGGGACAGGACAAGGGGGACAGGACGAGGGGACAGGATGAGGAGACAGGACAAGGGGGACAGGACGAGGGGACAGGATGAGGAGACAGGACAAGGGTGACATGACGAGGGGACAGGACAAGGGAGACAGGACGAGGGGACAGGAAGAGGGGAGAGGATGAGGGGATGGCACAGGGATGGGACAAGAATGGCACAGAGACGAAGGAATGCACGAGCCTTCACTCAGGCTACTCATCATGTCTACCTCGGCCTGCTCGGAAGTAATTAGCACTCCCGATGATTGGCAACCAGACATTGATGTTGATTTGATTTCATCTATGGGCATTGATGTAGGCCATCAACATGATCAACAAGAATGTCTGGACGAATTTTTTAAAATATTTTTAGCAGAGTCAGACATCTCTCATACTAGACTTCTCCCTGCTGGAGAAATCATGACTGTTGCACTATTGGCCTTCACTCATAGTAGACTGCTCCATGCTGGAGAAATCATGACCATTGGCTCTATGTCGCTTCTCGTGCTGTATGGGGTATGAGGCTTCTCATGACTGTTGCTCTTTACAATGCAGAAGCAATTTCCTTATTTGGAAAATGCAATGACCTTGATATTTGACACCACAAAGTGTTACCAATTGGACACATATCAATATGTATGGCAGTAAGGTCTTCCATTTTGCTTCGTCAAAAACTTCCACTAATAGTGCACACTGCAGTTAATAAGGGGAAAAGTGGACAAAGGCAATGTGAGATTCACCAGAGATCATGAGATACCGGTAGTAATACTAGGGACCGTAAGTAAACACGAGGTAGCCTGTAATTCATTCAAAATCCGGTGACATAAACTGGTCAAACATGTAAATGTGCTCTTGACTAGCTCAAGTCCCACAGCTGAAAATATCCTATTGTGTTGTCACATGAACACTTTATGATACAGACGTCATTCTTAGCAACCGACACTAGCAACAGCACTATAATGTTCACGACATATGGTCTACAGATAGTGTCATGTTTACGGTCATTGGATTATTTTTTATTAAAGTCTATTAATAATTAAATTATTAATAATTATTATTATTATTACAGTATTATTATTATTATTTAAAATTATTATTTTAAAATTATTATTATTATTATTATTATTATTATTATTATTATTATTATTATAGTAATAATAGTAGTAGGTAGTAATAATAGTATTAAATAGTAATAATAACAATTATAAGAAGAAGAATTTTGCACTATCCACGTCATAATGCTGCAGAAACAAGTGGCACATAATCATGATAATAAAGATATCTTTCATACAATAACTTAAGCACATAATACCGGATCGGTCTACTAAGAGCGTTTGTTAAACCACCTGGTGAATCAATCAAAATCACTGCCTATTACATGATCATGATTACAGACCTAAATAGCATAGGGAATCTCCAGACGCCTCCAGCTTAAGTAAGATTAATAACCTGAATCATTGGCCTTCATCTACATCCACATGTTGACCTTGTTTATGAAGTATCTATGGCACTTCCTATATAGCAGATATCTTGTTTTTCTTTAATTAATATCACACAATGTATAGGGATTAAATTACACCTGGTATATTAAGTTTGATTTTAGTACATAGTCCCTCAAACCCACTTTTGTTTGCAGCTATTCTATCACAGGTGATAATTATGCAAAACATATTTGCAACCAGATGAAGATTTCATCAGATCTAACATATTTTACATGGGGAAAATGAGGATATTGCCAAGATATATTTACACACAAAATTAAGCTAGAAATAATATTATGTCCAGTTTTTAAAAGATTGTCCGATGAAAGACAAACAATTAGGGTAGGTACTTTCAGTGTACATGCAGATGTAGTGTCCTATAAGCCGATTATATATTTATAGTTATTTATATTATTTATTGTATTATACATTGCTAAATGGATTAGACTATGTAAAGGAAACATGACCATCTACACTACTGACATAACCAAAGAAATGGAATTCCTTAGACTTTAAAAGATATTACCAATAAATCCGACCTGCATATAAATTCCTTTATATTTTGGTAAAAATTGTGACAGAAAATTTAAATCCCACTGAATCTTGTTAATTTGGACAACTACATGTTTAATATAAATACAAGACTTTAACTTGGCCCTTAGAAATATAGTTTACAATTTTTAAAAGAACACCATTTCCATGTGGTGGGAAATACCTTGGTGGTCAGAAACGGCATTTATGATTAAAGTTACGCTACCTTTCAACTGTAAGTTTGTCCACATTTACTACATCATACATGGATATCTGTCAACATTATTATTAGAAAAACTAACAAATTTCAGATTCTTACTTGCAAATGACATACTAGTATGTAATGCAAATTATTATTATTTAAAAAAATATTTAAATATGGGCAAAATTTCAATAGAACCTTTGAAACGAAAACATTTGATTTCCAGACATAAAAGCATTGAACAAATGCTACGTGCAAGTATGGAGCGTCAGATTAAACTCACCTTGGTTCCGAGGGAGAAGTCAAAAGTAATAACTCCAACACGCATATATGATGATTATGATCACTCAAACCAACGTTTTTTCCAGCTATTCTGACTATCACAGGTGATAATTGTGCAATACATACAGTACTTACAACCATCTAGGAAGATTTCACCGATCTGACAACTTACAGAGGGAAAAGATGATGATATTGCCAAGATATATCTACACACAAAGATAAGCTCGTCTAACATTACAGACAGGTGTTAAATCTTATTTGCCTAAAGTACCCCAAATACACCAATTGATGCTAGTTTTATTATATCACATGTTGTTTGTATGACATTTTGTTGTTTTATTCTAAGTTAGCGATCACATCTTAGCTTCCAATACATTTCCTCTGTTATAATAAATGACAATCTAACAAGATTTTCATGTTGTTTGTTTTTTAAATCACTATATATCCCTCCAGGGTGTACACTCCAACTATAACATTTATCTCTTGTTTTCTTGTAATACACTGTCATGTGTGCTTTGAGTATATTATCAGGAGTGCGTTATTACATTTTCTGTGTGTTACTAACATTGACCATG
>JAUTBV010139682.1:0-11451 GCA_032361325.1 Lepetodrilus fucensis
AAATAGCGACGCGCCCACTCCACTCGATGAGATAAACATGGTATTCAAGAAAAAAGCTTGAATATCCTCGATGTATTAATTTTCTTTGTATTCTAAATAATGAAATCATTTACCGATATTGATTACTGATATTGATTACTGATATTGAAATACTGATGCGTTAACACACACATGGCATGGCAATTTAACTCTATAAATGTCTACAAGAACCTGGAATCAGTCAAAGAGTTAATCTCGATTTCCAGACTCAGACATCACATTTTTTTGGTATCTATATGTAAAACCAATGACACATAATTAAGCCAACCAACACTACAGCTCCATACACAGTTTCAAATGAGCAAAAACCGGGGCCATATTCGGATGTATATCATATTGGCATCTCTGGATATCAATATTGCATGCAGTATCCTTCATTAAGCTAAAAAGTATAGATTTTTTAAAACACTTTTGTCACCTATGATAATTAGAAGTAGCAAAGTTAACACGTGGCTAAATTATTCATTAGATTTCCATAAAAAAAAACCCTTCGCTGGCGTATACCAAGAGTGGTTGGAGGGTGGCAGACTAATTACCACACAACTACTCCACACTTATTGCAACAAGACAAGGACTTCTAACGACGGTGCATTATGTATATATGGGAATGTGTTTTCCGGATAGCATTTGGCCTTAAGCTAAATGATAATGAGTGGGTTTTTATACAAATGTGCCCTTTCAGCATGTTGAAAATCTAATTAACTCCTGAGCAAAAACAGAGCCAAGTGACGAGCTTGACACATGAGCGGCAAGCAGCATCAATCTAATTAACCCACATCCTTCTTTTAACAATATACAGAGTCACCTATGTAATTACGATGGTACATAACTACGGCTACGTAATAATGACGCTACTACGACTTGACACTACTGCAGCATATACAGCTCGTCTCTGAATGTATTAATATGTAATTACGTTTGTGCATATCAGAGTTATAATCTACTTATATCACGTGATGTATGGCCATAATAATATGCATAGAATCTATTAGTGCGCGTTTGTAAATGTGCAGACGTCCGTGAAAGTAAAATCATTACTGCTATTGATTATCTTCAACTCATTATTACTAATAAGTATAGAAAATGACATCAATAAATGTATGAATAACAACACATATACATTTTCTAGAAACCGATTTAGCTCCGTGTTTCAATACTAACTGTGAAAATGTCTTAATAAACAAAGGTGAATGAACTCATTGATGACTAATACTACCACGACTTCCATATTACGTATATTAAACAAATACGTTAACGGCAAAGGTAAATAAATTCACTGATGACTAATAATTACAATATAAACAATAATAATTACCCTAACACAATTTCCATATTATGCATATTTTGGGGATACATAGTAATACTACTAATAATATGAACAAATACAAAAATAAAAACATAATATAACACATAGAAAGCGTTCATGAATTTAAAAAAGTATCATTATGATTTACAGACATATTGATGAATGAGGCAATATGTATGTGTATGTAATTATTGCAATTTATTGTCTGTATTTGTAGAAGAAAACTCTGCTGATTCATGGTAGGAGGAGTATACAATATTTATAAACGTGTATTTCATAAACATGACCATTAATTATGCCCATTCATCATCTTCCCTGTAGTGTTGTGCCACAACTTTTGTCCTACTATTTGAAAAAGGTTAGTATGTTGCTGCTGATGTTTAACTACATGAAATAGGTGCTGATGCTTAACTAGACTATGTAGGTGGTGATGCTTAACTAGACTGGGTAAGTACTGATGTTTAACTAGACTAGGTTGGTGTTGATGTTTAACTAGACTATGTAGATGGTGGTGTTTAACTAGAACTAGGTAGGTGGTGATGTTTAACTAGACTATGTAGGTGGTGGTGTTTAACTAGAACTAGGTAGGTGGTGATGTTTAACTAGACTATGTAGGTGGTGATGTTTAACTAGAACTAGGTAGGTGGTGATGCTTAGACTAGGTAGGTGGTGATGTTCAACTAGAACTAGGTAGGTGGTGATGTTTAACTAGTCTAGGTAGGTGCTGATGTTTAACTATAACTAGACTAGGTAGGTGCTGATGTTTAACTAGATTGTGCTATAGTTTGTTGTCACTGATGTTTAACTAGATTGTGCTATAGTTTGTTGTCGCTGATGTTTAACTAGATTGTGCTATAGTTTGTTGTCACTGATATTTAACTAGAGTGTGCTATAGTTTGTTGTCACTGATGTTTAACTAGATTGTGCTATAGTTTGTTGTCACTGATGTTTAACTAGATTGTGCTATAGTTTGTTGTCACTGATGTTTAACTGGATTGTGTTATAGTTTGTTGTCACTGATGTTTAACTAGATTGTGCTATAGTTTGTTGTCACTGATGTTTAACTATGACAAGTTCTACAATAAGGATCTCTATGTTGTTTAACAAGAATAATTGATGCTGATGTTTAACATGGATTAACTTAGAACTGACTTCAAGTATACTCCCAAAACAAATATAATAGTGAAGGGTGCCAATGATTAACCTCTGTATGTAAATGCAGCTTACGCCTATCACATCCTACATCATTGGTATTCACTTTATTAAGTCAATTTTACAAGTACAATGTTGTTTAAGTTCATGGTAAAATATATTTTTAAAAAGTCAACCCAATTTGAGATGATATCCCACACCTACTTCTACATATATAAATATTAGCTTGATTTATTCATACCCAAACAGGAGATGCAAATATCGAACATGTCTATCCATAACATTAAAATATACAAAAAATACATGAGAAAAGAAATTGTATTTTGAATATGTAAGTAAACTCTCAAAAACTCCTAATGATCCTTGACCCTGGTCGGTTGCTCGCTAACCTGTGGATACAATAAGATAATCACAGTTCACAAAGATCAACATGACAATGACACTGACTGCGATCCGAACATAAAAGTGCTATGCTCCCGGGGCAGTGTGAACAGGGCTTTAAAGGAAACGTTATTAAGGTTAATGGATATGCAGTGAGACTGGGTGACTAACTACTGCCATAATGACTACTTTATGTTATATAGATATGAATGCAATTTAAATTTGGGCAATTATTGCCCAGGAGGCAAGAGACGTGACTCGAGAGAACGTACTGGCATTTAAAGACAAATCCCGTATTCATGAGTTTGTCCTCCCTCTGACTCCAACACGACCTGGAGTCGGCCATTCTTTTTCCGTCTAATTTTTCACCAGCTCTCATCAAACCTATTATAAATATATACTCCGCTGATGGCAATCTATGTCTGAATGATATCTGACGTTCCGCCTCCCGGCTACAAAAGGTTTTCGGACATGTCCTGGGATGCCAGCGTGACCTTAAAACAGGGGGGTCATCTCAACACTCTGACATATCCATTTACGTGTAAATTTCTTTGTGTCCCCAGCATACAATATTTCAGCTGAAGAAGGGATTGGATTGGGGGGTGGAGATGACAATGAAGAATATCTCGAGCAAACATCGCCAGTGCCCCGAACTGACAATACCGGGGCTCTTCTCTTCGATGGGGACACTTGATTGGAGACTGGTCAAACTCAACAGGTTGATGTTTCAAAAGGCAGTCAAAGAGGATCGAGACTACTAAATGATGAATTGAAGATTAAAATATGATGGTACACTCTTGCAGAACAAAGGCTAAATTCAATGCTTTATATATTTATACCTCCATCTGATCATATGGTATCATGTTGATAGTGGAAGATCAGATATATACTGGTATACACACACATGCGTGCACACATACACACACACACACACACATACACACATGCACGCAAACACACACACATACACGCAAACACACACACACACACAAACACACACACACACATACATACATACACAAATACACATATAAACACACACTTACATACACACACACACACACACACATACAATTATACACTAGTCAGCTACTGTATTGAAATTAACAGTACAACAAAGTCAAATGAATCATATTACTGAACCTCTAGGAAATAATTAACAAGGAAACATGGTCATTTAAGAACACATACTCTACAATAAACAATAGTAAATGAGTGAATGAATGCTCATCTCAATACTTTGTTTTCAATCAATAAAGTAGCAATAATTGTACGTAAAACTGTCGATATTTATTCAGTGCAAAAAAGTTAAAATAACAAATAGCACAATAACATTTCCATACTTTCAACAATAAATTATGATGTGCAAATTTGTAAGAAATACTTATAGTAGTTTCCTATGGTAATCAGAAAAAATATTGGATAATATGAAATGAATATAGGCTCATCAGGAATATCTACTTAACATAAATGTCAGCTATTTAGTTTGTCATTAATACTTCTGAATAGATTCCACTACATTTTACGGCAAGAAAAACATACTTCAACTAGAAAAAAATCTAAAATGTGACATAGTTAGTGTCATGACATTTATTAAGCCATGTATTATTAAATTTTGCTCTAACCCTGTAGTACTAAGTCATGACCTGTAGTAATAATGTTATGACCTGTAATGATCTGTAGTATTAAATTGTGCTGATTATGTAGTACTAAGTCATGACCTGTAGCAATGTTATGACCTGTAGTGGTCTGTAGTATTAAATTGTGCTGATTATGTAGTACTAAGTCATGACCTGTAGCAATAATGTTATGACCTGTAGTATTAAATTGTGCTCTGACCCTGTAGTACTAATTAAGTCATGACCTGTAATAATGTTATGACCTGTAATATTAAAACATGATCTGCAGTATTAAATTCTGCTGATTCTGTAGTACTAAGTCATGACCTGTAGCAATAATGTTATGACCTGTAGTATTAAATTGTGCTCTGACCTTGTAGTATCAAGTCATGACTTGTAGTAATAATGTTATGACCTGTAGTATTAAACTGTGACCAGTAGTATTAAATTGCTCCCTGTAGTATTAACTTGTGACCTATAGTACTATGTCCACTACACTTCCATCAGATATTCTCTATCCCAACTGCAACAACATCATGCATTAATTGATATCATGCATACATATTCAGGAAATACGTATATATAAACATATACACTTGGAAGACCACAGAACAATACTACTGTCTATACAGACATTTTCTTTGTTACGAAACTCATCTTCACGGAATTGTACTCAATAATGGCTTTCGCTTCAAATATAGAATTTCCTTCTTTATCATCTATAAATTAGGTTTTAGTGTTTTTGTAGGACGTTTCCCAGTTTGCCCACACAAAGATATCATATTTGGCCCATGGTGTATGGAAAAGTAATTAAAGCACTAATGTAGAGCTGGCTGAGACATTTAAAGATGTCGAAGGAGATAGCAGCCACAAACAAACTCGGCAAATGTTCGCTGCAAAAAACATCAGGATTTTCAAATATATTTTCTTTGCGTTTGTACGATGTGTTTCATGATAGTATTTGATGACCTAGAAGCACCGACTTGAAGAGAATTACTATTGAGAATCACATGTTCGTGATGCATCCTGGCTTAAAATATCATCATGATACATTACCAGATGTGATCGGCTGGTTCATGTTCCTTATATAAGTAGAGCAGTCACATTAATTATTGTAATGCTACTTCATTTCTTATACCATCAAAAGAACACTAAAACGAACAATTGCCAGATAGAATAGTGCCATGCCAGATAGAATAGTGCGATGCCAGATAGAATAGTGCCATGCCAGATAGAATAGATAGAATAGTGCCATGCCAGATAGAATAGTGCCATGCCAGATAGAATAGTGCCAGATAGAATAGTGCCATGCCAGATAGAATAGTGCCATGCCAGATTGGTTAAAATTAGAACGTACTTCACATAATTAACAAGAAAATAAAAAGAATTGGCTGAGCAACATACATTCGTAGATTCAACTTTTAAAGGTGATTTAGACAGATATGTTTTTCGTACAAAAAATAATTTATGTATGTTGGTCACAGAGTGTATCACCCCCCCACCCCCCTCCAAACAAATTCAGTTTTAAAAAATAGCAAGAAAATACAAAGCAATTGTTGACAAGCAATAAAGACGTCTGCAGTGAGTTATTCCCCTTGCCAGCAGACATCTTGTAATGTGGTTGTAATGCGATGGCCTGCAGGAGGCAAAGTTTGGACCGGTAGCAGCTGACAGAATGAACTCCGACCTCCACGATAAAGAACACAGGCACTTGCTGTTAGATAAAGCTCTCCCTGGTGGTGAGATGCTGCAGAACAGTGACACCTAGTGGCAACAAGGGCAGCGATTTCATGCATCCTTATCGGAAAGATGATACCCCTGTCTACCACCTCTTAGACATTAGATCTGCCTATATCTCAACTAGAGGGATGGTCCTACACCATGCACATGCTCATTCAATGCATAAATATATTAGATGATGCACATTAAAGCTAGTAGACAGGGGAGACATACTGAAATGTAAAAAAAAACGGCATTTGGGAATTCATTCTCCCATCCTGTTCTTTAATTTGATAATAATCTTAGAAACATACATCACATGGTCACATAGATTTTGTTTAAATGTTTAAACAAAATTAAATTGGAAAATATATTGCTTAAATAATGATAACATATCTCTATGATGTTATTTCACTAGTAAAATACTTATACTATGGATTTATTTCACTCCCAGACTATGTTATGTGATACTATATATAATTTAATTTAGATACTGTACACAAACGCGGTATATACAATGTTTATGATAGTATTTTTGGTTTTTTAAACATGCTAAAATCGTTAACAACAACAACACACACACACACACACGCACACGCACACATACACACATACACACACACACACACACACACACACACACACACACACTTTGCCATTAATAAGTGAAATGATAAGGTGAGAATCTGGCGTTCTGCAGAATGGTTATAGTGACTAATTCATTGCTGAAAACGGACACTAACGGCATATGACATTTTACACCTACACGACTACTCATTAATTTAGGCCCTTCTTCATGTGCAGAATAAGGACAGTGATGCGAACTCATTAGTTTGAAATACCAGCTTAATTTCTCCACCTTCGATAAATCATTAATCCCTTCCGTGCAAACTTAATGTCTTTCACATAAACTCATTAGTACAAGTATAATATAAACTTTTCTAATTTGAATCTGAATATAAGTAATGATAAGCGCATTCCGTGGATTCAGAGCTGTCTGCGCCGACTCTGCCTGAGAGTGTCTGTGGATAGGACAGGGTCTGTGGATTGGAGAGTGTCTGTAGATTGGAGAGATTGGAGGGTGTCTGTGGATTGGAGTGTCTGTAGATTGGAGGGTGTCTGTGGATTGGAGAGATTGGAGGGTGTTTGTGGGAGGGTGTCTGTGGATTGGAGGGATTGGAGGGTGTCTGTGGATTGGAGTGTGTAGATTGGAGGGTGTCTGTGGATTGGAGTGTCTGTAGATTGGAGGGTGTCTGTGGATTGGAGAGACTGGAGGGTGTCTGTGGATTGGAGAGATTTGAGGGTGTCTGTGGATTGGAGAGTGTGTAGATTGGAGGGTTTCTGTGGATTTGGAGCGTGTCTGTGGATTGGAGAGATTGGAGGGTGTCTGTGGATTGGAGAGATTGTCTGTGGATTGGAAAATGTATGTGGATTGGTGGGTGTCTGTGGATTGTGTTTAAAAAAATAAACATAATATGGATATTTTATATTGCATATTCTATCCACTCAATTTATGCAGGATTATTTGCTTCAGAGAGTTCAGTTAAAATTAAATTTATGTCGAGAACACTTTCTGTTCTAATTTAGATAAGATTTATTAAAAATTCAGACACAACTAAAGTAAGCTATGCAAAAAAGACTTATCCATCACTCCTGATTCAAAACCATAAATTCAACGTGAATCATACAAATCTGTAGTGATACCTCTTCAGATAAATAACAGTGCTGGAATCTCTTCAGGAACGGCTTAATTCCTCTTAAGACTGCAGCAGGTACAATCTCGGTATGTAAAGACAAGCACATGCATATTTACACACACAAAAAACACTTCTTTTCAACAGCTGCTTCCCCTGTGTACCAGCCTCTACGGGGCCCCTTGGTCACTGCAAATAAAGTTTTACGGATTGTTGGAGGGGGCCATGAATATCCCATCAGAGAGCAGGCACAGTCATCTATTCTGATTAATTGAAGAACCCACTATACAGCAGTCTGGTCTGCCAATATGGTTTCTGCTTCGCTGCCTGTTATGACGGGCCGCTGCAGCATTTAGACAAGCAGATGCAAATACCAAACACGACTGCATTCCCCTACCAGAAATGTGATCTTCTTCAATTGTTGATGAGAGCGGTATGGGCCCCCCCTCAAGATAAAGGGAGCAGTTATCTGATAAACAATGGCCGACAAGGCTACCTCATTACTCCCGGGTAAAGATACACGCAGACCCCGCAAATAACAAACCGTGGTTTTCGCCTGAGCGGACAGGAAAACATACACCTGGTAATTGTCGTTTAGGGTACCTGGTATCATTACACCTGTGGAATTAAAGACAAAAAAGCTCACGATAAATTAGGGATACCCCTCGTTCCAAAATAATACATCCGCGGCTACAAAAGAAATGTGCGTGGGAAAGTGGAAAATATTCAACTTTGCCCTTAATTTTGTCCACAGCTCCATACAAAAAGAATAAACCCCGTATGATCAAGAAATGAGCTATTCATCCGAGCAAATCAAACATTTCCACTTAAAAAAATATAATAAAGTATTGGCGAGCACCTGTCTGAAACTATATCTTAACGCAAGACTTCACAAAGAGGTAATTACTTGACTGTGTCTGGACCCAGCAATTCTTTAATCTCGGAGACCTGAATGGAGTCAAGTGTGTCTAGGGGGCATGGTAGAGTGGAGGCTGGATCCAAGTAGGGTGGAGTGGGGGTTGGATGGGATGTGTGGGGGTGGGGGTAGAGAGGATGGAAGAGACTGCAGTGAAGTGGGGTGGAGATGGAAGAGGGGTGAGATTGATTAAGGACAGAAGAATTATATGGGCGAGTGTTAGTGTAGGAATGCAACATGTGCAGGTATGAATGAGTGCAGGTATGGCAAGTTGCCTGGGGTGGTTATGGGGTTGGGGTGCGGTTGGGGTGGTGCTGGGGTGGGGACAAAATGGGATATGTGTCTGAGTGGGGGTGGATAGGAATGAAGAGGTTGCAGCAACATTGGGATGGCGATGGAATGGGGGGGGGATGGGGGGCGAGATTGATTAAAATATGAAGAATGATATGGGTGAATATAGGGTGTAGGAATTCAATGTGTGCAGGTATGAATGAGAGTGCTGGTATGGCAAGTTGCTTAGGGTGGGTATGGGGTTGGGGTGGTGCTGGGGTGGGGAAAAAATGGGATATGTGTCTTGAGTTGGGGTGGATAGAAATGAAGAGGTTGCAGCAACATCCCAGGCGATGGAATGGGGGGGGGGGGGGGCGAGATTGATAAAATATGAAGAATGATATGGGTGAGTGTAGGGTGTAGGGTAGCATTGGAATTGAGGCGAGATTAATTAACCCTATCCATGCTGGAAGCTACCAGAAAGCACTGTCTATGCATAATCCAGCAGGGCGAGGGTTAAGGGAAGAAGAATGATACGTGTGATTGCAGGGTGTAGGAATTCAACGAGACTGCAGGAATGGCAAGTGGGGTGTTTAACCCTCTCTATGCTGGATTTGACGCAGACCCTGCTCTGGTATATATTTAGAGATGTTTAGGCATTAGTGGAATTAAGAAAATGTAGTAAATACACTATTGACTGTAATGGCAGGATGGTTGCACATATGCCGACAGAATGGGTAGCATACATGGGTGGCATTGCGAGAAGGTGGCATACATGGGTGGCATTGCAAGAAGGTGGCATAAATGGGTGGCAATAACAGATGGTGGAATACATGTATGGCACTGAAAGAAGGCTACTGATCTGGAGGAAATGTTTGAAAGTGACACATCTCGTTTGTGGTAACATGGCATTTGCTGCCAATACAATGTAATGGAACACCTTTGAAGAACAAATAAAACTGCACACCGAGAATGAATAAAGATGAAAGATAGGACTAAATGTATGGTTTTAGATGTAGGCATTATCCAATATTAATGTCATTGCTTGTTTTTCTGTTGCAAATTCGTATAAATCAAAGTTAACCATGAAATGATATCGATTTATTTTCCTATGTTAAATAACAACAGTATATTCTATATCGAAAAGTAATCCTTTATTTTACCACTGATTATTAGAGGAAATGATAATTTAGTGTATATTACAGACACTCACATTCCGATACAATCATAATTCCGAGATACCTTTCTTGGAAATAATAATCATAATTCCGAGATACTTTTCTTGGAAATAATGTCTTTATTTTACCACTGATTACCCCAAAGGCTGTTTGATCGATAATTAGTGGAAATTAAAATTTAGTGTATATTACAGACACTCACATTCCCATACAATCATAATTCCGAGATACCTTTCTTGGAAATAATGTCTTGATGCAAGAGAGCCACAGTCCAAAGCTGTCAAAATGCTCTCAACTTTTTGTACTTTACACACATAACTACATGTCTGGGGCCAAATAGCAGTTTATACCGTATTGTTTGATCTATACATGTACATATGCACCTTGTCAACATTACAAATTGTTGGAAGCAAAGTGACGTCTTTTTGGATGCTGAGCAAGGTGTTCCTGGACATGTCTGTAGAGAAGACCTCTGAGGGTGCCGCTCCATTTAAGCCGTCATGTGACAGCACGGATGGCGCAGTAGATGGCGCTGTACATGGCCCTGGTCATTTACGTAATCATACGCAGAAAGACAACGCTAATCCAGGTCTATTTCCATCTCCTGATTGACATCACGAGGAAGAGACTTTTTTTTCTCCCCAATGAACTACATTAGTTACGCTGCACTACGGGGATCAAGTTGGACACAGAATAGAAGAAACAGGGGACTATTTTTTTCTTGTCGGTCCGAAATGAAAAGAACACCATTAATATTCTTCATTGAGCTAAAAATGTCATTGGTGAGGAGAGATTTCATTAGTAATTCTATAGAGGCCCCGAGTCTCAACAAAGCCGTGTTACCATCAGCGAGACACCACTTCCATTGAATCACATTCTGCTAATTTTCGCCAAGCTGTACTGGTATCTAATTCCACCTATAGTCTCTAAAGAAGCCCTGTTGATTAATGTGTCACTGGCGAACATGTCATTCATTAGCGCCAAACTCGCCAATCTTCTAGGCCATGATGCCTACTGCAGAGCGCTCAGATAAAAACAGACATTAATTCCAAGCGTAATCTCCACACACATAATCATATTCACTTTGTCTCATTTTTCTCCCCAGTTCCGTTTTAGTATGCAATGTATATTTCTGCCCTCCTGTTTATTCCACATACCTAAGGTTGGAAAATTGAAG
>JAUTBV010139693.1:0-11450 GCA_032361325.1 Lepetodrilus fucensis
CAAAACGGAGTTATATATAGGCAGTGATCCCAGGGTATTTGACGGAGGTTAGTGTAGTCATAATGGCTTGGGTTTTCAAGGATGGTATATATTCGATTCAAACACAATTTCGGCTGTCCACTCGTCGGATGATCAATTAGCATTTTCGGCGTGATTTAGATGTGGTAGCAGACAGTTTTAAATGTGCATAACCTATTAATTTTACAATTAACATTGAACTATTAAAATACATACACTGCAATTATATGTTTTCTAGTTAAGGATGTTTACATGATTATAACTTGTCAGGACGTCCTAGTTTAAAAAATAAATAAATGATATTTTGTTGCTTTATTGTCGAAATTAGTCGTGCTTTCGACGCAGATTCGAGGAATTGCGGTTTCCACTAGACTGACTAGTGACATATTCAATATAACAAATTTCCTGCCAGGTAATAGGCTATATTAATATTTTACAGACTTTGAATACAACGAGACATTCCGTGTCTTGAGAGCTTAGTCGTCATCTTATTAGTCTCATACGTACAAGTCTTCGGATTTAATACTTGTAATACCGTGCAGTCTTATACTGTATATGTGTCTAAAATTGCCTTTGAGAAATGTGTCTTTATTCAATAGACACTCTGTGACCGCGTTAGGCCAACTAATGATATCCTTATCCAGTGACGAGACAGCGCTGCTACATTTATATGATATTTGCACGGCCTTCTGTCTACGAGCAGTCTACAACCGTCATTGCCGACGGTGCTAGAGTAAATCGGAGACTGGCTCAGAAATGTCAGCATTAGCTCATTTGCGTTGTACGCTGCGCGTTATGTTATTAGACGGTAGTCAGTCAAAAATGTCACCAGTATTAGTCACCACATCCTCTAAAGATAGGCTCAACGGTTGTTCATACACTTCGTTTATGTAAGAATGAAGTGAATGTATCTTTAGTAGCATAGATAGCTTTTAACATTCTTTCTCTCTGGCATGCCATCATATTTTACGTTGTACTCGTCTTGAATAAAATACGAAATGTTATTACACTTTGCTCTAAAGAACGCACGTGAAACCCGGCAACTTTAGCCGTGGGAAATCACAGTTCTTTTAGTAAAACAAATATGACGGAGCTATAATTATCCTCAATATATGCCGAGACGTAAATATTTCCGTAGAGTTTTTTTTCCTAAGTTGGTATAGCTTGTACCCAATCCCTTTCTATTATGAATAACATATGATTAAACTAAACTAAACTAGACGTCACCCCCTCTAGGATAATGAACTTCCTCACGGGTAGTATATAAAATACTGTTATTATTGCATCCGTCAATCAAATTTAATTGAGCCAATCAGCATCCTTAGAAACTGACACACCTCCCACTGTTTTAAAAGACAGCTAATTTCCTTACGGGTACTATAGTATTCTACATCAACTTGGGACAGCATGTCGTGGTCTACACATGATGACACTTACCTGAGGTCAGTAAGTTCAATGACCTCCGGCCTGAGTCTGTCGTTGAGGAGTCTGATCTTGGATGACCTTGGAGGGGGTGGAGAGTCGACCCAGACGCTCGTGGTGCCGCTCAGCTCAGAGTAGGTGGACGTGCAGTCTGGGTCAGAGGCACTGGAAGCTGGAACACACGTAGTGACCAATGGTCAGTAACAGAGGTAGGGTGTATTAGGTACTGGATATTTGCAGGTTAACACACTATATATCCCGGTATGCTGGGTGGTAGTGGGCACCATTCAGTGATGCTAATATAACATTATATCCCTCCAGGGTGTACACTCCAACTATATAATCTCTTGTTTTCTCGTAATACACTGTCATGTGTGCTTTGAGTATATTATCAGGAGTGCGTTATTACATTGTCCGTGTGTTACTAACATTGACCATGCATTAATGCATTTGTAATGCATTGTTAACATGTGTTGGTGTGTTATTAACATTGACCGTGTGTTATTAACGGGGGCAAATGTAATAACGCATGAACGTATGTTTGCTGTTTGTTTCAAACATTATTTCAAAATATTCAAAGTCTGTAAAGACAAATTCGATTGCCGGGATTCGAACTCTGGAACTCTCGCATTTCTTGCGCTCTAGTCCATTAGGCCACCTAGCCGACGAAAGTTCAACCTAAAGTTTTATAGATGTTCAATACGGTAGGCATTTGAATGAATCGCTCGTAAAATCCCTTACATATTAAGTATATACATATTAAAATTTGCATACAACGTTTATTTGTATATTTTTCTCGTGATATATGACAGTTAACACACGGTCCTCGGGCGTTACTGGCATGTCATCCACTCCATTTCTCTGTTTCTCTCTCGCCATCTCTCTAATTTCTAACTTCAGCATATATATTTCTCTCTTTCTCTCTGTCTTCTCCCCGCTTCTCTCCACCCTTTTTTTTCTCTCTCTCACACTTTCTATATATCTATCTCTCTCCCACTTTCTCTCTCTCCCCCTAAATTTTAGCAGAACAATGGAACTTTCCATAGAATTTAGATCTGTAGCATAGTTTAGCATAGTATAGTATTTTAAAACGCCAATTAAAACCCGTATATTTTTATCTGCGATTTGAGCATACCACCGGTGTGGAGTCCAGCGCATTACAAGCATTATTATTATTATTATTATTGTTATAATTATTATTATTAATAATAATAAATTATTATTATCATTATTGTCGTAATATCGACCAGATGTCGGTGTACTCACAGCGAGATACTTTGCTGGGCGAGACGTCAGACACACGGAGCTCTAGGACTTTCTTGTGTACAGCAGAGCGGATGCCGAGGTCATAGGTCGTCGGTTCTTCGCCCAACTCACATAGTATATGTTCTAGATCAGACGCCCTCTGATGGTGTAAGACAGAATATGTTCACTTATTGAACAGCGACTTCATCTTGATATACTAATCTTGAAAGCGACTCGAAACCCCAATTTAAAGACGCACAAACAAATACCCCAACACAACAACAACAACAACAATAACGTAACAGTACACTAGTAGAATAGTATGCCGATGACATTTCTATGAGGATAAGTATAGTTTGGATAGCCTAATTCATTATTTAAACAATGAAATAATGTGCTGGGCGTTACATTACATTATTATTATTTTATTTTTAAAAAGCTGAGTATTGACGATGCATTTGTAAAACAACAAGGGAAGGTATTGTCCTATCGATAGTGCTTGCCGAAAAGATGGGTTTTGAATCTAGGTTTGAAAGTTTCAAGAGACAGTCGGAGTTTTACGAAAGGGGTGTATATTTACGCCGGACATAAATCAGGACGAAAAGCATGGAATTACTTAATGCTTTACATCCTAGTTTATGTCCGGCGTAAATATACACCTCTTTCGTGAAACGCAGGCCATGTGTGGTACAGTCAAAAGATCGTGGTTGTTTAATCTAACTATATACATGTATATATGTATTTTTCAACCTTTTACCTACTTTAGATAGCGTGAAAACAAGACATATCTTACTTACAATCATATAGAGAATAATTAAATGTGCAACCATTAATATATAGTTCACTGACATACGTAATCAATTTACGAAGTTCCTAATCAATTTATGAAGCTAGGATTCAATTTGGTAAAAATTGCAACTTGCTAATTATCTGTCCCTGTTGCATAACCTGGCTTTGTTGAATGCAAACGTAACAATGTTCGTAACGTCGGGATGTTGCTTAAGGAGAACGTGCATGAATTCACTGAAAATGACTGTAACCTTAAACCATGACCTCATTTTAAATTGATACTTACTTGAGCTAAAACTTCTCTTAATTTTCTATTTTCTTCTGCTATATTTCTAATCTTCAGCTGTAGTTCTGTGCTATCAGTACTATCCTTGTTAAAGGGCTTCTTCAGCGTCGCCCGAACCCTCGAATCATCGCCTTTAGGGTTTCTCCGAAGTGTGATCATCTGGAACGTATAGAGAAATACATTGTAATACCTGCTGGTGGGTGTCCCTGTCTGTATTGACGAGGTGACGTTAACCCTCGTAATGCTGTCTGCACCCAGAGAGGTATTGTAGTAAAGAGGGTTAATCATACTACATGCACTTAAGACCTCTTCATTTTCTGTTGTTACTCTCTCTCTCTCTCATTGCTCTGTTCCCCTCGTTTTTATCTATCTTTCTGTTTCTCTCCACTCAAACAATATATCTCTTTCGCTCTATCTCTCTCTCACTATTTCTTTCTGTCCATTAGTCTATATGTCTCTCCATTAATTCAACATATCTCTCTAGTTCTCGCTCTCTCCCCCCTCTCTCTCCCTCTCGCTCTATCTCTCTCTCTCTCTCTCCCTATCTCTCTATCTCTCTCACTTTTCTCACGTTCAAACCTCTTTGCTCTCTCAACACCCTTTCTATTCTCGCGTGTCTCCGCTACCCACCTCACCACACATTTGTTTACAACAGTGAACTATTCAACGTCATGCATGTACGTATATATTCCTCAAACATAAAAATATATTAATTGGTCAATTGGGGATATTGCCCTATGGCATAGGTCCAATTCGCCTAGAAAATTGGAATACATATTTCCTGATTGAATCATTGAATAATAGCTCCACTGACATTCTGTTTCCAAAGAATGACCGGTAAACAAACATTCGGTCCAGCCACATCTCATCCTCGAAAATCCAAACCATTATGCCTACACTAACCTCCGTCAAATAGTTAGTGTAGTAATAATGGCCTGTGTTTTCGGTCCAGCCACATCTATGCCAATGCATGAATAAAACAAGTTATTCCATTTGCTAGGATCTCTCTCGCTAGGCACTAAAATAAAAGTACTCGCCATGCCGTTAAACGATACGATAAACCTGTTTGAACACCTGTATTCCTACCACTACCACTGGGATAAATCTACCCCATACAGTGCTAAGCTTTACAGTTCCCCTTAGCTAAGCAATCCCTCCAAAGCTAGACCTCTTGTCACCAGACATCACGTCTTGTCAAAGTTCTCAACTCTGAGACAGAAACCCGATGGTATGGCGTAAATAACCGGCGCGTAGTCAATACCGCACGTTTAGTCGATACATAATCTGCACTTAGTCCGGATAGGGAGATCGGTTTGTTCACGCTTTAAGGGATCCCAGGGGATTTTTACACCGGTTTTAGGGCTCTCGGATGAGGAATAACTGCATTTTTAAATGCAATGTCGTTTTTCGGTTGGGAATTTTACGGTCGAGTCTTAATTACTGTATATATACGTTTTCGGAAGTGAAGGAGATTTGGTGGGCCAGTAATGCAAGTCACTGCAAGCACCTTTTTTTCACAGAAAAACAAATAGTTGTCCTGGACCTGATTTCTTGAAACAAACTTTTGAAATTTTGAGATTTGGATTTGAGATTTTGGGATTTTAGCTTGAGATTTACAGATTTGAGTTTAAGATTTTAGTAGGATTTTGTTTTTTTGTTTGAGATTTTGATATTTGAGTTTGAGATTTGGCTCAGCTGAGATTTCTCACACTTGAGTAACAACTAACATCCAACTCAAGTTACAACGCTGAGTCAATGAGAGAAATCTCAGCTAAGCAACATCTTAAAAACTCAAGTTTGTTTTAAGAGTTTGTTAACCAGCACACTCTAGGTGAAAGTGTCTTGCCAGGATCCTGTTAGGAATGTGTTAGGATCCTGTTAGGATTGCGTTATGAGACTGGAACAACACACCTATTTTATTTTGCTGTGAAGTAACGCGCAGTAACGCAAGCACAGCTTATTTGGGAGTTTTGGGTTCATAATTTCTTGAATTTGTACGAATCTCTGATCAGTATACGAAACATATAAAAAGAGAACGCCAGGTCGTAAATCAAATCAATGCTATGCCACTTATCGTAATACGCTTATCCATATAGTAAATACCCTTGACTAGGTTTATGTGATTGAACACTTAAAATTATTACGTCTTTTAAAAATTCAATTTTCAGAATTATTAGCAAAGTGGCATTATCAATATTGTATATCGACTCCCAATTTCCGAAATGCGCTTGAATATGTCTCCAATACAACCGATATGGTGGTACGCAATGAAGTGGAATTAATTCTTTACAAACATCATTTTAAAAATGTTGATGGTATCGAGAGGACCACTAAGTTATAAACTAGATATCAGATTGAAGTTATTGTTTGTAAATAAGCGTTATAATTAACAAGGGATTCTAATTAGTATATAAGAGCAATTGACTTTGCTGATTACATGCTTAAATGGAGTAAAGAGTCGACAATAAAGAAAACTGATTATTAAATCTTACGACCCATCACATTCATTATCCTCAAGAGTTCTGCTCGATAAACCGTAAAATACGGGAAATATGTGGAATAGCATAATTCATCTATGCATTGGAAAATACGCCATGTTGTCCTCCTACCGTGGAATACAAAACAAGATTTTCACATTAGCGACGTAACGCAACAATGCAAGACATCATTTATGGAAAAAAAACTAAACAACACATTTCCACATTTGACAGCTTTTGTTTTGATCATGCACAAAGTGTATTATTCACCGTGTTCATCCTATACTATATAGTACGATACGTGTAGCGTGAATTCAATAAATACATGTGCTAGCTCTCTCATAATTCTAACTATATGTTTACCACCTATTTCTCTTAGTTATGGAACTTTCGCACAATGAATATGGATCGATCGGACTCCAATTGAAAAGGCTGTAGTGATTGTAGCATCATGTCTAAGCACAAGCACGGCCTTAAATGAATTAAATAACGAACATGAAACGTACATTTCCGTCTTTTAGCAAATGTAAGCCGTGCTATTCTCTGTTATAAAGTGCTAATCTGGTTTCGTCAATCAAAATACACAAGTATTTCCCCTCGAAGACAGTCTTCCAGAGCTCAATTATCCATTAAGCGTAGAACGTAGTCATTTGGTATCCTGAAAAAACCAACGAGACCGGAAGTGACCCGTCTCGCTACAGGTCTCCGGTTAATGATGCAATATGACAGCGACATTCAGCGGCTTTGCGCTACAATTAGGATGCGCTCTTCTCTAACAAGACAGTTGCTGTGTTTTATTTTTTTTAGAGTTCGGTGTTAATTAAGTCTTGTCCTTCTTTTTGTTATAATTTGAAATCTCAATAATGGCATTCAATAGAACGTGACAATTGGTTGCATGCGTACATAGGAACCGTTTTATCCTAGTGCCATAATGGTGCCATCCGGTAGCCACAAACAAGATGCTACCGCACACGCACGCAACACAAGGTTACACGTACTGCAAAACCCACACAAACATGTGCGCGCACACACACACGCCCGCACAAACACATACACACAAACAAACATACACACGCACACTCACACATATGCATCCATGTACGGGATAGAGAGCCAAAAGTAATAATTTTGGGCCGTTGCACGACGCTCTTGTAGTGCTACAATAGTTGTAACTGGGCTCCCGCCACAATAGAAAGCGTTGACGTTACAATAGTCGTAGCCATGGTGGCTATACATACATACGCACCTTTGGCATGTATACAAGATACGGTGTGATGGTGGTACAGAGGATAATGCACAGGCTACGTACCTTTGGCATGAATACAAGATACGGTGTGATGGTGGTACAGAGGATAATGCACAGGCTACGTACCTTTGGCATGAATACAAGGCACAGGGTGATGGTGGTACAGAACAGGATGCACAGGCTGATGATGATGAAGGAGGAGTTGGGCTGGTCCTTGATGAGGAAGGACACAGCTCCTCCACACACACACATGATCACAACGTTGTACACGGACATTCCGATGTACTTGGAATCGTTCAGAGCAGGGATGCTAACGTGACGTGTCTCCCATGCCAGAAAACAGCCAAACACCTGTTAAAGAAACGCACACACACACCATTAGTATTGTAACATAAATGTGTCCGAAACTGCCATACACTATTAAAGAAACGCACACATAGTATGATACTTTAATAAATATCACAGCAAAAACAAGCTATGTGCTCTACTTCAGGATCCTAACAAATCCTACTCAAATCTACAATATCAAAATGTAGTGGTATTATAACCGTATTAACGATCCTCTGTTATGTTAACGCACTTTTTATACCATATTACAAGTTAGTACATAATTTTTATTTTCATAATTCATAATTGATATATTAACTTTTAAAGTACTAGTATATAATATTGATGATTTCTACTATAGGCTTTACCATTCAGATAATGTAAAAGTTGTGAACTTTAAAACTAATGCTTACCAATAATAAACCTTTATATGCATACATAGACCCCAGCCATATCTCCATGAATTCACTTTTGCAATATTCTAACACTGGGGCTACACTATAGTCTTCATAAATCTGAAAATAGAAAGTAATTAAGATGTACAGTTTGAAACAACATTGCCGAATCATAATTAAATCAGTCGATGCATATCAAAGCAACCAGTAGTTCACGATATCGTACACATCGTTATATATAAATAACACATTTCCGACATATTGTTAAGCGTTATATGTTCTGGTTCAATAATAAATACAACTACACTTGTTTATTTTGAGACGAAAAAGCCATGTTAATTCCGTTATGATCTTTCTACAATAACTGCGCATCAAAAATATACACGCATCTACCGTGTGCAGGATTAAGTGTCCATTAATGTTGATAGGGAAAACACACAGGCACTGGGAAGATCTATGGCCATATTGATAGACAAGTACCCTCGGACATCGACCATTGGACGCCACGTCATTACTAAGAAGGGCAGGAATTATATCTCTGTTTGCTCTCTTCAAAGCAAAGATGTCCCTACCAAAAGAAGTAATTAAACCGGGATATTCATTTGTCGATCGTCAACAATGTCCAATGGTCTCTCATTCAGTTACAGTTAGTCATACAAGTAGGCTTGGTAATGGTTGACCACTTCACGTACATCCAAACCCCACAATGGAGCACGCATAGCGATAGGAGCATACGCCATACCAGCCTTTCATGTGAAGATCGTCTCCTATTGGATACTTTAATTGTTTTCCCTCGATAAGAGTGTGGTTCTATTTAGAACAGTTGTAATTGAAATGTGGAGTGGTGGGTATATAATATAATTCGTGTAAGCTATTACTACATATTGTTAAGATGTGTACGGCGGATTCAGACCCTTCGACATCACATAATAACGGTTCAAACACGATACAATAAGTCCTTCTGCTGTTATTTCTTTAGAACCTTCCTGGTATAGGTTCTACTCTGCTTCTGACGTGTCAAACTAAACGTGCTGATGTTGATTGCAATACCGTGGAGCAGAGTACCCGGATAAGGATGCTCATGGACTGCATTGTGAATGAAGGACGGGAATCAATAGACGCTCCCGCTTCATCAAAGCAGTAACGACTAGTCTCGAGGAGGATAGTACACAGACTATAATACGACAGCAGTATGCAGGAGTTTATTATATAAAAACAAGCTTAACGTGTGTTTATGTTTACATAGGTGCAAATCTCTTTGATATAGACTGGAGTCGTGATACACACGCATCTAGTGTCGGATAGGTAACACAATAATACATTTAACGTGTGGATATAAAAGGAGGATATACTATACTCAACACAATACATTAAGGGCCAGTAACCTTATTAGACCTATACATTTGTGTTGTGTTTAATTTTTTTTTTTTATCAAAGAAGATTATTCAAATGTCTGCAGGATTCAGGTACTCTCCGTTAACTTGCATACAGAACATAAGAAGAATGACGCCTGATATAGATTCCTCAAGTAAGAGTTACACAATTTGCTAGAAAGGCTACTCCTGACAAAATACATTCTGGCCATTATTTCCTGTTCTTGAATATATAATTTAGTCCTTGTCAAAGACTGTTTACATTACTCTCGATGCAATTTTGTTTTTCTAAATATTATTTGTATTTTAAATTTAAATAGCCTCTACAATATTTTCCAAAAATATTTAAAGATTAATAATACATGCGTGAGCGTGCGCACACACACACACACACACACACACACATACACACACACACACACACACTCACACGCACGCATACACACACGCACGCACACACACATACACAAACAAGAAACAAACAAAAATGATAGCTTCGAGCGTTTTCAACAACAACTATTATAGCCTCCAGGAATAATTCCAATTGACGAACTTACTTTTGTAAGTAAAGTGGTACATGGTACTAACCTCTGGTGCCAGTTTTTTCTCCGCTCTCTCGATAGGGTCGTACACCTGCCACGTCACCAGAATAGTGGCGTCAACTAACACCAGCACACAGACGATCAGGAACAGCTTGTAGTCCTTTATCACCTGCAATAGAGCAACGACGTTGTAGCACAGCCATAATAATAATAATAATAATAATAATAATAATAATAATAATAATAATAATAATAATAATAATAATAATAATAGTACATTTATATAGGGTTATACATCCATACACACAATGTTTGCTCAAAGCCCATTTAGACAGAGTGAACGAGTTTTAAGAGACAGAAATTTAGCTTTGATTTGAAAGATGAAAGCTGTTCCATAGTACAGAGGCATTGTAAGAGTAAGATCGCATTCCAAACCATCTGCGACGGGTATATAGGACAGAGAACAGTTTTGGGTCTGCAGAGCGAAGAGTTCTGGATTGGGAATATCTAGTGAGACTAGTTACATGATAGAGTGGCCCAGACTGAGCGTAGCATTGGTACGCGAGTGTTATTATCTTATACTGGATTCGAGCCTCTATTGGAAGCCAATGCAGCTTGACAAGGACAAGTGTTGTGTGAGTTGACTTCTTGGACCTTGTATCTCGTCTAGGAAAACATAGACATTGAGACCTGCCTGAATCATCTGAATTATCATGTTGCTTCCTATTTTGAAGAGAAGATTCTTGACATTCGTAGAAGACTGGATCAAGCATCTTGTGATCACCTACCAGACCCATCTTTTGAAACAGGTCGAAGTTGGGTCTCTTAACCTCTGAAGAATTTCGAACCTTTTCGAAGAAGTTCGAAAGATCATTCTCAACTCATAGTATACATAATGCGAATTCGATCCAGTTCCAACTAAGCTTGTGGTAGTACATTTAGACACACTTCTCCCGATTATTACTAGGATGGTTAACCTAAGTCTTGAGATTGGGTGTGTTACTCTCTGCCTCAAGAATGCAGTATTAAAAACACTTTTGAAAAAGTCTGGTTTGGACATTGATAACTATATATATATATAAACTATCGTCAAACCTAGGATGGTGTTCCATTGACACCCCAGGACAAGTCTGAACGTCCAGGACATGAATGGAATACGGTACAGGAGTGTCCGGGACGCGTCCAATGTGTCCACGCTGAAGGTAATACTCTACCAATGTATTGGAACTAGTCGCACACCAGTCGAACGTACGTAAGATTGAGCCACGAAAATGTAAATTTGCAAGCCAGTTATTGGTTGAAATGTTGGAAACACATAATTTTATGTGGA
>JAUTBV010139704.1:0-26564 GCA_032361325.1 Lepetodrilus fucensis
GCGCATTAATATTTTGCCGACGTCAAATATAGATGACATCATATATAACGTGACGTCACAATGCCACCTAGGAAAATTTCGTTCATTGAAGTATGAATTTCACGTTTTGGGGTCACGTGGACAAATCAGATTGCCGGATTCACATGACATTTATTTATTTGATCATGCAATAATTATATAATCCAATGTCTGAAGTTCCAAATTGGACTAGATGGTCCTAACGTTTTGGAATAGTTGGTTTAAACATATTTATTTTCAAAAATAACTGAAAGTGGCAAACAAGCAAACTGCTTATTTTAATGTTGCTCCATACATTACAAAATAGACATACATTAAATCATACAAATACATAAATACATAAATATATAAACACAATATTGGTGCCGAGGTGATGGGTGAGACATCGTGAGTACTAATATTCAATTTGTAACAAACTTCATTTTAATAAATCTTCAAAAGTCCAAGGATGGGAAGCAAAATAATGTGGTTTTTAAATTATAGTTCAGATGGGTAAATCTACGAAGAGTTCACATCTTATCTCAACGATAGACAGCAGTCAGTGATTATTGATGAATCACTTTCTAAGGAATATTTCCTGTTATGGTGTTCCTTAAGGATCGGTGTTTAGGCCAGTTAAATTCTGCCATGTAGACGATACACAGTTAATAAACAGCTTCTTTACCTCTGAGTCAACTTCTGAGATTGTGCAATTACACAATTCTACATCTGTAGCTAATACCCCGTGCGCATGCATGCTTTGTGTGTGTGTGTGTGTGTGTGTGAGAGAGAGAGAGAGAGAGAGAGCGAGAGAGAGAGAGAGTGTGAGTGAGTGAGCGTGTGTGTCTCCGTCTCATTTGTTTCTCCGTCTCGTTTGTTTCTCCGTCTCGTTTGTGTCTCCGTCTCGTTTGTGTTTGTGTCTCCGTCTCGTTTGTGTTTGTGTCTCCGTCTCGTTTGTGTCTCAGTCCCGTGTGTGTCTCAGTCCCGTGTGTGTCTCCGTCTCGTTTGTTTCTCCGTCTCGTTTGTGTCTCCTTCTCGTTTGTTTCAGCGTCTCGTTTGTGTCTCCTTCTCGTTTGTGTCTCCGTCTCGTTTGTGTCTCAGTCCCGTGTGTGTCTCCGTCTCGTTTGTTTCTCCGTCTCGTTTGTGTCTCCTTTTCGTTTGTTTCAGCGTCTCGTTTGTGTCTCCTTCTCGTTTGTGTCTCCGTCTCGTATGTCTCTCCGTCTCGTTTGTGTCTCCGTCTCGTTTGTGTCTCCGTCTCGTTTGTGCCTCCGTCTCGTCTGTTTCTCCGTCTCATTTGTGTTTGTGTATCCGTCTCGTTTGTTTCTCCGCCTCGTCTGTGTCTCCGTCGTTCAATATCTGCAATGGCGGTACCATAAAACCCAGCCATCACTCTCAGGTTTACCCTGTCGTTTATCATTGTCTACCGGTAGTTCACACCAAGCCGTGTCACACATACGACACTTCCGGGATCCAGAGTAAAACTCGGCGTTGATGCAGGTAAAGTTGAGCTCGTCTCGACAGGCTTCCATGCATCCCTGCATTTTCATTTCCGTCAATGTTTTAACGTTGCATCCAACTGATTTCGCTCTTAGATAAAGACTGAAGAACTCGCCGTATGTCGCACATCCTGTGAACATGTAGCTAAGTGACAGTCATATGTTCCCAATGGGTAAGAGGCTATAAATCAAATGTATCTACACAATTTATACTTAACGCTATGATGCCTTAGTGGACAATTAGCATAACCAGGCCCCGAGATTACGAAACGTTTCCGAGTACGATTTCATACTCAACTTAGATTTGTTTTCATAAAACGTCATGAACGTTCATACAAAAGTTAATGGAAGTATGAATGCAATGTTTTGGGGTCACGTGGACAAATCAGATTGCAGGAGAAGGTCAAGTTTGTAAATCTCTCACAAATCTACTTCTTGCCTTAATCCTCTGATTTATCTTATGTTTCTGGCTTGTACTTAAAGGCATAATATCACAGTTGATAAACATGTATAATAGGACAAACGAATTTCGATCTGAGACTAATTACGCTTGATTTATCCACGCAAAAGTTGTTATTTACTGATGTACTTATCACCCGGCACTTGATAGTTATAAAATACATCATATTATGTATTAAATAGGGGAACGTTCCGCTATTTATCTGGTCTTTGATGCATCACTGTTCTAATAAGAATATGCGCGAGCAAACAGAGTTATGTCCCCTTTGTATCATGTATAAAGAAGCCGTTGAACGTATTTGATTTAAACTCGACTCTAAGAGTCGCAAGTGGGGTTGCAGTGAAGATTTGTCAAACACACAGCGGTGGAAAGCTTTTTGGAAATACAAACATGTATGTCAAGTGAATGTACTTTGCAGTTATAGCTAAGAACTAGTCCAAAATAACCATAAATATCAGTGATATTATGCCTTTAAGGCCAGATTTTAGTGTCTATTTTCGTGAAAATGCTATTAGGGCCTAACTAATATAAACTTATAATGGAAATCTCGGGCTATAACTATATAATAATTTCGTACATCTTTTACTTTAAGGCATAATATCACAGTTGATAGGCCTGTATAATGGACACACGAATTCAGCTTGATTTATCCACCCCAAAGTTGTTATTTACTGATGTACTTAGTCTCCAGTACTCAATAGTTATCAAACTATTGATGTTTTATATGAATATAGGGAACGTTCCGCTATTTATCTTGTCTTTGGTGCATCACCTGGACTATGAAGGAATTGTGAGAAAACGTTGCCTGTGTGTATTATATGTTTAAGTCGTACCACAGAGTTATGTCCCCTTGCATTGACATAATAAAGCAAATAACAATACGACAATATTCAGGTTGTGTACTAGTAGACTACAGGGGGTTGCACTAGATAGTTGTCTACCAAACAGCGGTGGAAAGGATTTTGGAAGTACAAACATAATTGTATGTATGTCAAGTGAATGTATTAGTCCAAAACAACCATAAATATATGTGATAGTATGCCTTTAACGTTAAATAAATATACGACCAACAGTACTTGAGTTAAGCTACGTTAAGTAGTCGTAAAGGAGACTTACGTTCAAGACAGTCTCCAGTCCAGACGTCGTAACTAAACCCCAACTTGCAGGAACAACTACCCGATAAACAGGCAGAGTTAGCAAAGTCGCAGTCAGATTTTGCAGAACAACTTGAACCGAACGACTTTGACACTGTTTAAATAAAACACAAATCTTAGCAATTAATATATATATATATATATATGTTTTGCAGATATGGGAAATTATAATGTTCGTCATCGAAAAAAGTGTAAAACGTATGTGATGTTTTGACGTACAACCACATCATAATATACCTACTTCCACACATCGCGTAGAGTCTGGATCCATCTTCTGCTGTGACGTTGTTGAGGGTCTTCTCTGGCAGTGAATATCCAGCTCCATAAGTAGAACATGTCTTTGTCAGGACGTTATGTCTGTACGATCTACACCGGATGTCGCGGGAGCACAGAATAGCACAGTCCATCAGCTTAGCAACACTTCCTGACTCTGTCAGTACAAAATCAGTTACGGCGGTGTCATTGAAGGATTCTATCAGATTGTCAGAGACACTGCATCCTGGACACTCCATAGATCTAGCAAATCGTACAACTATGAGCAGAATTCCCATGAATGAGTACAACATCTTGGCGGCCAACATCAGCGGCCAACAAATTAGTACGTTATCAGGATTGTATATATTGCAACAATATTGAAAAAATATCTCCTCATCTTAGGTAATCCATAACAAGACAGTTACTGCAAACGTGTATGTATCGATTTAAATAAACCAAATAAATACAAAGCTTTTAAATGTTGACAAGATAATTGAATATTCGTCTGTAGGCCTACTTGCAGTGCTTTTCTAATCATCGTGTTCACAGAAGCATATGAATTAGGATTATAACGAGATGATATTCATTGAATTATTAACATATCGTATGTAGTGTATAGATTTGATATGCACAGCTGAATGAGTATATACGTTGTATAGTGTTTTCTGAGCTATACATACAGTGTTTGATGAGTGCAGTTGTCTGGAATGTACAGACACGTAATTCATATTAGTCACACCACCCTAGATATCTTTATTTATCACATAACATAGTTTTCATGATACAGCCATTCAATAACTAATAAATATTGCACTAGTGCATAGATTATAATCTATGACTAGTGCAATAACATAACTGGTTCCCTGCCGCAGATACAAATGATAGGATAGGTTAAAAACTGGTTCCCTGTAGCAGACACAAATGAGTATAGTCATGTGACCAACAACAATGCCATCAAGAGACGTGATGTCATCCATTGTGATGTCACAGATATAACGTCACTACTTCAGACTACTTCATGGCTGTCTAAAAGAGTTTTTTTCAACTTAAAATGGATATTACTGTCTTTTCTACAGTTATGTGATAAATAGAATCTAACATTCGTGCTAATTTAATACTGAATTTATTAAACTTGTTAGATCCTCTATTTATATTCTCAACTCCCTGTGGAGTATACAACCCAAGCTTCTGGTCCTGAGATTATGATTTTTTTTTTTTAGTAAGATTTCATGCTCAAAACTCTATATGGGGATTTGTGAAAACCACTTTGAGTCGACTCGAGCATGAAATCATACTTGAGAAAGTTTCGTAATTTTTTTTGGGAGAAAAAAAAGGGGATGTGATATAGTGGGGCGGTTGGATGGGGCTTTTGTTAGAGGTTCAAACTCGGAACTCTTGTTTATGAAGTCAAGCGCAATATACCACTGCCCCTCCTGAGCTTTCCAAATAATATTCATTTGGCTTGGCTCCTCAAAATGATAAATAATACACAGGAAATGGCTGAACTTACACATTGGTAGAACTCTCGATATCGCCCCCGGGTCATGGCTGGGTTATCTCGCCGATACACCTTGGCAATGTGATAACGCTTGATGTTGGTAATCTTGTTCATTGCTAAATATCGTGCAAATGGAACCTGCCTATGGTCAAGGAAATCAACTGGTTTCAGAATAATTCCACAGAGACAAATGTAGGTCATAACTATTTTGTGCAAGTACTTAAATATGTGTGTATGCTTTGTTTTTATCCATGTGTACACTCTAAGCTAATATAATCAACAACATAAAGTAAGGGTGAGTACTGGCAGTAGCTTTCATGGACGTATACATTTAACTTTATATTTACAAGGAGAATGTCCAAGTGTCTACAGGCTCCAGACACTACAAGAACGTGCAGACACATTGGCAGAAGAATGGTACCAAAACTAAAGCTGAGTTCCGAAATTTGGTAGAAAGCTTCCCCCCCAAATATTTGCCAGACCTTAAATAATGTTTTGAGTATATATATAATCCATTCTAATAAAATGACGAAATTGCACAAACTATCTATCTAAGACAATTCTTTTACAAAATCTTCAAGTCTAAATTCAAAACAAAATTTGATAATTGTACTGTATTACCCAATTCAATGCCCAATTAACCATACAACACACTTGGCACTTATTAACCATACAACACACTTGGCACTTGCACACTAACTTTTAACCATCAGCATATATTACTGCCAGTCAATGTCAAACTGATGATGTCAAGACAAGGATACGGTCAAATCGTAGCGTAACGACAAGAGTTCCCCTCCTTGGTCTTTCAGGTCGTAGATCAGCTTGGAATCTTCTCCATATTTACCTGTGAGCGTTTCCTAAAAAAAATTTGAAACAATTCGATCATGATCATGAGAATCAGTAAATTAAGTAAACATGTATTGCCTGTAGAAATGTGTACTAGTCCAGAAATGAATGTTGAGTCATTAGCATTCATTGTTCCATGAAGCTAATGGGTCACGAGACCAAATTCCATGATCCATGAGTGAATGATTTGTTGCTTAATATTGTAGCAGAAATCATTCACCAATAATGTGGTGACTGATATTTTGAGTCAAGATGTATCAGCTTCTCTCTCACCTTGAGTTCGAACACCGGAGTGTCGATAGTTTCTGCACCGTGACGTTTGAACGCTCTGACTATTTTGTTGAAGACGTTCTCCCTGATGGCCATTTGGTGAGGGTTGTAATCTCTCGTCCCCTTGTAACACGCACACAAGATTAGATCTCAATATATTGTTTGATGAAAGATAAATAAAAATCAAAGATTAGGGAAAGTATGTCCCGAGTTAAATTAATATTCACAGTTCAAAGAGTCAGCGAGGAACTTTGAACATTAATTATACGAGGGACACATTTTTCATAATCGCTTGTATCAAGTCGGCTATTAAATTATTGAAATATTGAAAATGATCAGCTCATCATTATTGAACATTCAGTATTTGTTACTTTTAAGTTGTCATGAAAAAATAGTGTCACGTTGGTTGCAAGAACATCAACATTTATGATAGAACAATAATCCAGAATTTTGTAGATTTCAGTCGTCAAGGTGAATTGTAAATGATATTAATAACCCATATGAGCATCTTCTAGCTGTTATAGAATGTTCATGGCTACATGGATTGCCTACCTTTGGTGTTTTGAGCACAAACTTTTTCGGGCCATCGTCTCCGAGTTGTGCTTTCAGTTCCAATAACTTAGCAACTTCTTCTCCTATCTAAAGATTACCATAAGGAAAACAAATTGTTGGTTAATATTTTTGCAGGATTAATTCACCCAAATAACCATTCACAGCCATTGAAAATCAACTGTTTTTATCTGAAAAACACTAAAATTGGTCTTAATGATTAATTGCTGCTGAACTATGATCACCCATTTCCAGAATGCTGTAAAATAATTCTCATACAAATTCAACTAACAAAATAGCATTTAATTACATTTGTCTATCGCTATTTAGTTATCTCTCTTATTTCTCCCCTAAGTTGTCTTACCTGATTTCCAGACAACATGCGCATCAGATGTGGTAGTTTCCGTTGGCGACACAACAGGCGATGAAAGCGGCAGATGGGCAACATTGTGTAGAAATTGAAGGTCAGTGGAGGTGGTCAGGTCAAGGTCAGATGAAGGTGAAGGTCACAAAGGGAGACAACATGGAATGGAGAGAAGAACTCTGTCAGCAAATCTGGTGGAAACAAACATGAAATCAGCTAGCAGAAACATGTCCCTGACTGTACCTAGTCTACTAGGGTGTACTGACTAAGTACTACTAGGGTGTACTGACTAGGTACTAAGGTGTACTGATAAACAGTGATCAAATCATGTGTTTGCATCACAATAAATACCAAGATAATAGCCAAATTTCCATTAACATAAAGATAAAATAGCGTTCCCAGGAATCTGGAAACATAAATGTTTGAGATCAGGCAAAGAAAAAAGATATGCCTGACCATGATGTCCTTGTAAAAATCGTAAAAATAAATAAATATTTGGTTCTGTATCCCACTCGGTACAATATGAATATTTTGAAATTATCATGCGTATCCATGACGATGGATAGTGTGTATGTAACTCGAGATATGCTTGACTTTAACATCCGACACCCGAGCAGTTTCCTAATTACATGTATAACCACAATTGCATAACTGTCGCAGGACAATTCTTAATTTGTCATTGGACTTCACGGTATGGCAAGGGTACACAAGTAGGTCACTAGGTGGTTTGATAATCAGATGATACCGAGGCATCATGACCCAGGAAACCCGAACCCAAACCATCACAGCTACATTTCTTGTCCACGATGTCGCAATACCAACTCATTCTTTGTCTGTTTATCTGAAAGTGTTTCCTTGCATCTCAATAGTCGCATATGTGTGAAATATTCCCGCTGCGACGAAAAGCGCTAAATCGTTCATTCATTTTTTAATTCTATTCATCCTCTGCGATTAATTCAATGGGATAATTATTTCAACATTAAAATTGTTTCATGGGGTAATTTGTTCAAATTTAATGATTTATTTGTTTTATTTAAATTATTAGGATAATGTGTTAAAAACATTTGTGTAATAAAATAATTTATCAATTCAATATTAACAAATTAAATAGAATGCCATGAACCAATAATACAATTATAAACAAGATTTCCTCACAGAAATTAGTGCATAAATTGAAAAGGAAAATATTTAACAAGGATATTCTAATATTTTAAATAGGATGAATTTCAATATTTAAATAAAAGACAACATGTTTATCTACATCAGACTAACTTAAAATGAAAGAACACATCTAGCATTAAACTATATAAAAAAAAAAATTTTTTTAATTGGGGGATTAGTCAATTTCAAGATTATTGTACTTGTATCACAGATTATTAATTTAGGGCCGGAGGAAACCCATGACATCTGTAGAGCTGAATGTTTCAGTAAACCTGCGAGCACCAGCTGATACTGACATCGTAAGGAAGTACATGTGTATTAAATTACTAACAATGAAAATGATATTATTTAAATACTAGTAGGATGAATAAGGATAATTTCCTCATCCATGTCATAATAACTTGGAAAAAGAAAAATGCATCTTGTACAAAATCACTGACAATAAAAATATGAATATAATTTTTTTATACCTCCACCACCATAATTTGAAAGGGAAAACACGTATTTTGTACAAAATCACCTTCAATATAAATATTATTATTAGTATTACATTTTTATACTTTTAAAGGAAAAGTACACATCTGGTATAAATGTGACATTTCACTGACGACAAAAATAACACGAGGTCATCACGCCCCAGCAGTTTTCCTCCACATCATGAGTGCACACCTTTTTCTTGTACCCAGGAGGTTTCCTTGCTTTCAGCTGGTTGATGCCTTCGCCCAGTTCCTTCACCTTGTTGTACAGCTGTAGCTCCTCACTAGTTCTCTCTACTAGTACTATCCCCTCCACGTGATGTCCGTCAACAAACATTTTTACGATTTTTGTCAGATTATTCACTATTCAAATAAGTATATTCACTATTTCAATGTCAGACCTTTTCCTGGAAATCAGAAATCTAGATCCACAGAGTAAATCCGAAAAATATTGTGACAGATCTTTTCCCCGTTCTTTTTATTGTTATTCAGATATTTGCAGGGGAAAATATTGTTCGTGCAAATGTCCACAAGCACAGGAAGTCAAATGACCTGAACTGGGAAATTAACTGTGCAAATCTCACTCAAACATGACTTGTATGTAGATTGTTCAAAATGACGTTTTGACAAAACGTGAATTGAATTAATGTTAATTATGATGTAGCATGAATGATTCTCCGAGACAGCTGTCACTAGTAGATGAAGCAAAGCAAGTCGTATTTTCACTCTCGTAGATTAATCAAAACAATATCATCACAGCTTATCTGGATCAAATGTTACTTGACAGTTTATCACTGGCTATAGCGGTGATCACAATCCCCCGTGACAGAAGCCTTTGCAGTAAAGTCCCAACAAACATGTATGCACCACAAGTTTCCATGACAATGAGAAAATTAAGAAAACTTAATTTCACGTTTGACACCTGAACACGCAGAGTGAAGGACACAACACTTCACGGTCCAGTAAACACAATACTTCTGAATTCCACCACAGTATCTCCTCGAAAGTACGGACCTCGGCTTCACCGTCAAATTGAAATGAGAGACTGTCAATTAAATATGACGTTGTTCACCAAAATGACAAAGTTATCCGCGTGAGTGAGGGATTACGGAGTTTTAACGTTGCTGCGGGAAAGTTCTCCAGGTGAAATAAGCACTACGTAGATCTCATATTCTCTCCAGCTGGCTGAGATAATGCACTATGTAGATCTCAATGTTCAAGACATGTTATGCAGAATGGTTGATACCGGTAGCGAGATATATATACACACACACTCCAACCACATTCAAACAATTTCCAGCACCTTGCATCAGCTGATTCATGGCTTCACAAACAACACCTATGAACCTTGAAATCGATATCCGAGCCAGCCGAGGTCAAAGGTCATGCTTGACAAATTCTGCATTCAAAACAGGTAACACTTGTGCAAGATACAATTTGAATATCCATTTTCAGGGCCTGGCTGGTTGAGCGACTGGCCCTTTTCGAGCGTAATGATCATAGCCATACTGAAAGTAGATGTCTCAACATTGCATCAGATATAATAGGGACCTCCTTATTTGGATACTGTCACAAATAACAAGGAAGCTAGGTACAGATTTTGGGGTCTTGTACGTTTCATAAGTTACTTTAAATTCTAGACGAGAAAATGCCAAAGCAATTGCAATATAATTGTCTTGTTATTGGACACTTTCAATGAATTTTAATTTGAATAAATGTAAATGCAGTCAGCATTGCAATCATTTTGAATAATAATATGTTATAACCAGGGATCATAATTAACACTAACCCGGGCCATTTCCCAATGCTAAAAGTATCCTAAGGGCTGGTAGAAATTCACAACATTAAGTTATGTGTCAATCTACGAGAATATTCAGGAAATGCATTATTGATATTAACTGCAAAAATTAATTACCAGTATCATAATTCTACCACAAACAATAAAGCAATTACAAACACCCGCCATCAAATACCTTCTCAACTCCATGGCAAGTATCCAACACCAACTTTGACAACCTGCCATGGAAGCTTCATTTTCCTACACTGATTTATTTTTAACCACCAGTATCTGAATGGTTAGAGCATCAGCCCGGAATGCAGAAGGTCGCAGGTTCGATCCCTGGTTGCATTATACCAAATGACGTTAACGTGGTAAAGCTTAAAGCAAGGACTGGTGAGCTCGGATTCAAATTATCTATCTGCAAATTGATATTCCAGTGAATACAGCAGTATAGAAACTGGTAGAAATCCAGACTAGTACAAGCAGACAAATTATATTCATACGAGTGAAAGAATCTTGAAAGTGGCTTTAAACCTAAAATCAACAACAATAAATACTGGAGCTCGTTGCACATAATAGTTGTAACTACAATTGATTGTTTTTAAATGAAAATGTTTGGAACCAGTTTCAAGTGTAAATTCACTGCATGAAACAATTTTATCGCTACAGTACTTTAAAATATATTAACTAAAACTGTTATAGCGATAAAGTGGTTCATGCAACCAGACTTACATTTGTAGCGGGTTCTAAAATGTTGGCTTACAATCAATTGTACAATCAAACTGCCTACAATCAGCTTACTAGCTTACAATCAAACTGTTCTGTGCAACTAGCTTACAATAGGGAACGTGGGGCCGTGAACGTCACTAGTAGTCAAGTTGTTTCTTCTGGGGTTGAGCTAAACTAGCTCAATAGCGGTATAATAACTGCGCATGTGCGTTCTATTTTGTGTTGTGGACTGAACCCAGTCAAACATGGCGGTATCCATACATGCGGATATATGTACATTTTAAGGCATGTTTTGTACGAATGTAATTGTTTATCCGCCGAAGAGTATTTGTAGAAAGTATGTTTATTCATCAGACAGGTTACTTATTACGCAAAAAAAGCAAATTATTTAACTTAAATAATTATTCTCTTCAGTTTTATCAGTCACAGTCACAGGCCCTATGACGGCTGGATGACATTTCCAGATATACTGTTAGTCTTAGAATGTTTTTTACTATCATACATCTAGTACAGAGCTCTAGATAAGCTGCGTATTTGCGTAAAATACCCAATTAAAAACTCAATTAAAATTGATGATTTGTGTATCAAAACTCTATTTAAATATACGATTACGCTTTGAATTGGGGTTGCATATTTGTAATTTTCCTCTTCCATTTGAGTGGGCTAGGGCTGCAAGTTGTTTTGGATTACTAACATAACAAAGGTAAATCCTGAAAAATGTAGGAATATGTGCTATAATGGTCGGGACATGCTATACATCCACAGATATGTCGCGAAGTTGCTACGTAAAATGTGTCATTGCGTAATGAGGACTTGTTCCCAACATTGGCAGTCTCCAAATTACGTAAGCGGAGAGGTGTTATAATCCGCTTCCAGAAATGGGAGAACTGGCGTAAGCAATTTAGGCTATTTACCTATTGACTAGTATGTCCTGACATATGCATATAGGACTATTTCTGTGACTTTGCTGTTTGTATAATATGGGTCATTCTCTGAAAAAGTAACATTTTCAACCATAGAAAATACTTGTTTTCCATATAAATATTTTTCAAAGTTGTCAAATAAGATACTGCATACACTTATTTAGCAGATATTAATAGATATTTGACAAAATTGTGTTGTCACCAATAGTGTATTATCTATGTAAATGTACACATAATATAATGATGAGTGTAATGCATAACAAGCAACACCTCTGCTACCTAAACTAGCTAATGCTATTAATTTTTCATAAGTAAATGATAAATATTAAACGAATATTACAAAATATGCTATAATTGTTACACTTGCTTGTATTAATGATTACATTTTGTGATAGAACACCAATTGGTAAGTGTGAGCAATAAACTGCCAGAAATGGAACAACTTGCATGTCCAATTAAGAGGTGTTATAATCTCACTGCCAGATTCGGGAATAAACCACACTAGTCAACTTAATTCCAAACACTGCATGTCTGTCTTACATTGAACTATGACACCATGTGAATGCAGTGCATAAAGTGCTCATTACTCCACACATTGATTATAGAGTTCGCATGGCTCTACAAAGGCTGTCGACTGATGTTTACAAAAACAACACACATTTAATAATGGAGTAGGCTTGATTAATGACAGTATTATTAGTATGAGTTTCCTATTCATTTCCTATTTGCTATTAATTTGCAATATGAATCTGGCACTTCCAACAAACGTTGATAATTTTATTTAGATGGTTTAATTTACCAGAATCAAAAGTCATGCTTGCATCCTACATTTTTAAATTATACAGTACTAGAATAGGACATCGTACATCGTAGCAGGATTTTACTATGAACTAGTATAAAATACTGGAAATGGTTGCAAATTGCCATGCATATGGTGAAATGTATCAATACCCAATTAAAGTAAAGTTAGTGGGTATTATTTATTTTGATACCCAATTAGAGTGAATACAGTGGGTACTGTACCCAATTCACTAAAAGCTTATCTAGAGCTCTGGATAATTATAATTGTGTTTTGTTTGTTTGTTTGTTTATTGTTGGAAGAAAATGGACATTAAGTTGGGGCAGAGAGCCAAGTCAAATGGATTTTTCTTGTTGCTGGGTGTAAGCTTCAATCTTGTGATTCAAACATAAATGTCAATTCCCACTGCAGTGGAAATAAAACAGCACAATATGCATAAGGTCATAAGGTAATAAGATACGTAGCTCAGCAGGATGACTAGCATTTACTGTGTCGTCTATCTCCACAGTGTGCCATCTATCCACTGTCAGTACCCATGTAAAATATACTGAAAGGAAAAAGAAACATCGGCTAAACTTTAAAGCCAGCAGATCAAATTGTATGACACGATATATGTACAAGTGTACAGGGTACTACATATCTAAAGCTATGTTCACACAAGATCTTTAAACCGTCTTCAAACCATTTTAAGGCCGTAATCCGAACAAACGGTTCACACGGACGTCACTTTTAACCAGTGTCAAACCAGTTTAACGAAATCTGTTTCGAAAGTGACCTGAAACCGGCTTAAGGTATTCCATGATATAATACTCAATGTTTAAAAACTGAAAAGGAATGGTAGCTTTATTCTATGCAACATATCTACTTTAGCTAACATTATATCGCAAGAATGTGTGGTCTATGGGTGTTATGGACTAAAACACTTGACCTGATGCGAAGGAATGGTCCAAATGGCCGTAAAAATGTCTTGCCGATTTCAGCTTCATTACAAGACACAAGACCATACAACGTCATATTGTGATGTCAAGTTTGACAAGAACCTGTGTGAAGTCGGATTGGGAAAATATGCTGTGTGAACTGACAAGCTTTAAAACAGATTCAAACCGCCTAGATTAAACAAAGCTGGTTTCCGTAGACCGTCCCACAGAAACCAGTGTCAAACAGTCTTCAGTGTGAACACAGCTTATGAAAGACAGGCACTAATGATAATACTGGCAATACTTTTTATTGAAATGTGAAAGAAAATGGCTACACAATCTGATTGCAAATAAGGGTACCCCCCTGTAATTGAAATCAAACACTAATGGACACTATTCATTCTTGGTCTGTCAGTACCAGCTGGTGCTCGCAGGTTTACTGCAATATTCAGCGTTACGGGTGTTGCGGGTTTCCTCCTGCCCTAAACTGACAAGTCGGGATATTAGTGAAAGATTCTAGAAAGCGACTTTAAACCCCAATACAAAAAAAATATTAAAAAAAATAAAAAAAGAAACACTGGAGAATTTGTGGTGAAATGGTTTGCTGGAGAATATAATGTAATGTAAGATTTCTATGTTGCCTTGTTTACAGATTCCATCGCCAGCAAGTGTAGTCTGATCGCTGCCATCCACGCCGAAGCAATGCTGAGTGCCACTCCCCGAGACTCCCAGCTGCTGGGGCTAGAACAACACTACCTGCAGGGAGTGTTAGAGTCGGGGCACTCTCTCCAGGCTGGAGTGGCACTCTGGTGCTGGAAGCAGAGAGTGGTCGGTCTGATACTGACCAACAGACTGGACGAGGCTAAGGAAGCTATGGAACAGGTCAGGAATTTACGTCTTGGAGATAATTTTTTTGGAGAAATATTGAGGGAAGTAGTTGCATATGAATTATATGAAAAGAATTTCTCAGCAAATTCATGGTCCGTGATTGTAATTTTCCTTTTTTAAATTTATATTTGTACGTCATATGCCGAGTTTCTCTGCTTGAGTGAATGAAGGTTCTGAAGTTTTTTTAATTCTTACTCTCAACATGTTCCGATAAATTATTTTTGTTGTTGACAATATACTGATTATTGGCATTTTATATTGCAGCTTTCCAGTCTACCTGCCAATGCAGACAACATCAGCCAGTTCACAGAAGTATTGCAAGGTGTTATGTCAAGCGATGTGCAAACTGTACAAGACCGTGTTATTAAAGAAGGGACACAACTCTATCTTTGGCAAGTATGTATCCTCCAAATCATGAAAATATATTTTTCTTTTCATAAACTTAGCCAGTCATCTCATGTGCATATTTCTCTACCGAGAAGAGATGTTGACATGAGAAATCCCCTGATTTTAAATTTAACTTCTGGCTGTCCTTGCCCTTTGACCCTCTGCTTCCGAGCATACATATTCTTTCTGTATATTGTTGTGTAATTTGCAGGTGCTGACAGATATGTACATCCAACAGGGGCTGGTAGCCGAGGCTGATGCTGTGATTAGGAAGACATTACATATGGCACACTCAGAAAGGTGAAAATTTGTATTCTGAGAAATGACAATTAATGACATAATTTAGAAAAATCAACCTATGGGTATAAGATTCCTGCTGTGATGTTGACGAATCGATCAATTGAAAAATAGATATAATAAACTTTTATTTTTCTTATTGTGTAATGGTGTATAGTTATCCTCAGAAACATGTGGGTATTTGAGAAACTGCTTTACTTAATTTCAAATTTATTCTGTTAAAGTCGAAGACAGGTTCAACTAGAAACACTTCTGAAGTTGGCTTCCCTGGCATATCAACAAATAATCGTGAGTTTAGTGAATTTACCATTAGTCAGTTGTACTGTGATTTGGGGATTTGATATAGTAAACCAGCAGTTCTACTACAACAGTCCTTTGCATTTTGTCAGTTTTCTTCATCGCATTTTGCTCACATTTTACTTATTGTCAATTTTCTTGGTTGCATTATGATGCACAAGAGATTTCTACTTGTAACAGTTCGATCCATCAGAATGTTTTCTTTCTGGTAGTTTGATTGCGGATAGTTGTATTTTTGTGGGAGTTTGAACTGATAGAGAATGTTCGTTGTCTCAGTGTGGAAACGGCGATCCTGATCTGATGAGGAGTGTGTTTGACGAGGCTGCGGAGGAAGTTATGAAGATTGACCCGGGATGTAGCGCTGTGCTGCTGATGTTGGGGGCTCTGGAGGTCAAACATATCAAGTAATAATAATAATAATAATAATAATAATAATAATAATAATAGTAAGAATCATAATAATAATAATAATAATAATAATAATAATAATAATAATAGTAAGAATCATAATCATAATAATAATAATAATAATAATAATAATAATAATAATAGTAAGAATCATAATAATAATAATAATAATAATAATAGTAAGAATAATAATAATAATAATAATAATAATAATAATAATAATAATAATAATAATAATAATAGTAAGAATCATAATAATAGTAAGAATCATAATTCTAGATGCAGGTGATCGAGCAACTGTAGAACATTGTTCAGTTAGAACGTCTTCAGTTAATCTTGTTACTGCATAGGACAACCCCAGATACTCCATAGAGTTGTGGATATATACGATAACCAATGCAGCAGGCCCAGAGATTAGAAAAAAACATTTTTTTTTTAGTAAGATTGTGTAATTATAATTATATGTGTGTATGCTTGGCAGGCCTTCCCGCCGCTACTATCAACGTGCGTTGGATGATGCAATGCTTAGGTCTAACATGGGACATGATGTTGCTCTAGCTCGCCAAAGTCTTATTCGCAACATTTTCAAGTCGAAGAAGGATCTTCCTATTGCTGCAGTGAGTGGATAATCATCTTATTAACCTATGTGGAAGTAATAATAATAATAGTAGATTATGTTCTCGCACGATATTGATAGGATGTACTGTGCAATGCAGTTAGCATCCTTGGTCTGTCTGTACCAGCTGGTGCTTGAAGGTTACTGCAACATTCTGTGCTACGGAGGTTGCGGGTTTCCTCCTGCCCTAAACTGACTAGCTGTGATATAAGTAATCTTGAAAGCATCTCTAAACCAAATTTATTTATTTTTTATTATTTTGTGTCAAGTCCATGCTCAAAAGTATGCTCATAGTTTTTATGTTTGCTGTAAATATTGCAAAATAAGAAATGAACCAGTTCTATTTTAATTTCAAAAGCTGCTTTGCTTATACTAACCTTCTTCCTGCTGAATTAGGTTTAGATACATCTCTTTAAGCATGAAGAGGGTTAAAACTAACCAGAGGACCAGCATTACATTAACAGTGGTTACAAATATTACAAGTACAATTTTATAAATATTATTTTTCTTCAATATTTATTTTGTATCCCCAGGAACTGTCCAAGGCTGCGATGTCCGATGGTGATGAGGACACAGTTAAATTGTTCCAGGAACTGACAGAAAAACATCGGATATCTTCCGAGAAAAAAGTCGTTGCACCCTTTGATGATACTCCCTAATTAAGTAATGCACGGTCTTGGCAGCCTGCATACACTTGGACTCTAGTATCGGGTTTCTTTCTGCCTAGAACATAATTATGCATTATATATCATAAAATTAATCAATTGTAATTTATTTTGATGCATATGAGTGTGATGCTAATTCTTCATAAAAAACTTGCAATAGCATTGGAAGAAGAATGGCGCTAGATTCTTCAAGCTGTGCTTCAAATTTTGGTAGAAAGCTTTCCAAAAGAATATCTTTCGGCCTTTATCTTATATTATTATTACTGTAAGGAGATTTTGATGATCTCCTCTTTTCATGAATATACTTGAATATGCATTGTGCCTTATTTTCTTGGCTGAGACAAGGCTTGAAGAGTGGAAATATATGAGTTAATAATCTAGAGTTTGAAACATCCCAATATCTCAACACTTCTGTCTCTTGTCATTTTTTTTACCAAATCACGAGTCGCTCGTAAAGGAGATATGGGGGCTGTTCCTTTCTAGCTGTTCTGTCTGTACTTTCTGTCCGACGCATGCACAGTAACACTGTGCGGTGTTGATCCTTGGTAACTGCACAATGCGCATGCGTCGGACAGAAAGTACAGACAGAACAGCTAGAAAGGAGCAGCCCCATGGTAATTCGCAGAGTATTGTCCCTTTATTAACTTATCAAATAAATCTACGATTAGTTTGATTGATTTTTTTGCATTATCGCTGTGGGAATATTTCACCCATATGCAATGACTACCCAATTTAATAATTCAACAATAGTTATTAAAAGAATAAGTGTAAACAAGTACAAAAATATTACAAAAAAATGCTAGACCAAAATATAAGTAGACGTTCTTCATTGGGGCATATGCTATGTTTACATGATTTCGCGAATGCCAATTGGTTAAAACATTGTCACTTGACAAAAGGTTACATGAAAATTGCGTTCATACCTGTGTAAACTTCACAAAAAGTTTCAACTTCCGTGTATACTTTTGCCGAAACTACTTTCATTGGAATGCCAGCATTCTTTTTTTTTACAGTCAACTGTCAATGGTCTGCCTTCTTGGATCATAAGGAAAAGAGACTTGTTACTCTTCATCGTATTGACGTGTTGGTATTTAGTCAAAACTTGTTTGAGATCTGATTGCCTAGGGTATCTCTTGACTAGCTTGTGAGTGTCGTTCAGTGTTTTCTGTTCCGCATCCTGGGAAATGTTAAGGTTAATGCTTGCTTGTTTGTCATTTCGTTTGTGCTCTCGTCTTTTCACTGTTACAGGTGAGGCTCATTAGCTGCAGTAAGTTTAGCCAACTGTGACTTCATAGTTACAGAGCTTTCATACTTTCCAACTTTCTGGTTTACTCAAATTGGGATCATCTCTAGCAGCCTGTACCATCTTGTCGGCATGCATAGCTATCTTACTGGAAACAGTTTGGGTTCCTTTTGAACTTGCTGACATAACATGTCCACATTTGCTTTCACAGCTGTCAGTATGGACTTCCTGTCCTTGTAGCACAGCCGACATGTGAGTGGTTGACTCATAATACTGACTACCCTCCAAGTACTCGGCAGAGATTTTCTTCAGACCTGCTGCTGCTGTCTGCCTGTGCGTACTCCGTTGCTCTTTGGACGATTTCTTCTACATGGGTGTGGCATAAGCCAGACAGTGTGAGTAGGTAGTATGGTATCATCCTGTACTCAAAATATCATCAACATTGCCATCAGTCAATGGCTCATCAGCATCGGAACCGTTACCCTCATCCTCGAAACACTGTTGGTCATTATGGTAACTTTACATCCATAAAATATTTTATGGATGTTTTGTAGTCATAATGACCCCCATTTAGAGGATGCGTTGCCCTTTATATCCTCCTTATGAAGGAAATATCAGCAGCATCTGTTGGTATATCCAATCTTCAAGTGTGTCTTCTTCAGAGATGGTAAGTCAGCTTTTGTGACGTTGCTTAACACTGAAGAAATCCAGGTAACCAGAAGGTAACCTCTGCTGTCTAAATCGCTTCTCCATCATCAACACTGGACTCCTCTGACTATGTATGGTGGTCATCAGAGGTCATCAGAGGTCTGTACATCCTAACATTCCTGGGGCTTGTTTCACAGAACAGTGGTAGTGCTACGCGAGTCGTACGTTAGCATGGAGTTGCTAAGGAGTTGCGACTCTCGTAGCCTACGACTGTTCTGTGAAACGGGGGCCTGGCATTTTCTCTTCTTTGGCATAAGCTTCTTGTCGTCTCCCAGTTGGGTCTCAGATATCCAAATGGAAGTATGTGCTTCTTAGGCAGCATCCTTTGTTTTTACCTTCTGGACATGGAACGTTGGGGTCTCCAGGTTTCACTAGTCCAGTATGCAATATTCATTGTCTTCCCATTCATCTGCCAGTTTATGTTTTCCTTCGAGCGCAAGTTGTATATTAATATAAATATGAAAATTAATCTAATGGTGGCGAAAGAAAAACGTGGCAAAAACAATAAGTACTAGGCCTCTGGATTCTTGCTTTTTATGGAAGGTTCAAGTTATACATTTATTAATTGGGCATTTCCACTCGTCAAGCCTTCCCACAGTCGAGGTAATAATGCACAAGTTGTGTTATGACTAAGTTTAAGAAAAGACAATTAATTTCACAAATATTATTTTAAAGTTCGTAATTTCCTTGTTAACGGTCTATTCTAGATCTATGCTGTACTGTAGTACGTTGTGGTGCTAACATGACTTATCATTACAGTTTAATGCATTGTTGAATATTATGCTATGATTAATTGTGATGGTTAACTGGTTACAATAAAATAATTTCAACCAACATTCAGTATTTGTTCTTGTATTTTACATATGTTTCCAAAGAAAGTTACCAGCTGACAAGTATTGCTTTGCATTTGACCTAAATGTTAACCTTCACCTGCTACCTTATTGCACATACGTAGAGTTTGAATGTGACACCGGGCTTCACATGTCCCCAGGTAGCGGAGTGAGGGTTAAAGTTTAGTTAAAATCTGTCTTGACCATACAGTTACCGGTAATGATTTTAATATGTTACGGCTGGATTTATGACTCACAATGTGGTTTTCATTCCCATTACTATTTATGATTTCTATAATTCTTTCAGTATCACGTGTTCAGATCAATTATCGGTACTTGTATTCATATCTATCTCTTGTGTAGACGTTCCTATCAAAAGTGCTGAGTAAACGTATCAAAGAAAGGCAAACAGTTTACAGTCTTATTATGACTCCGTTATCTGGTGGTTACCTGGCGTAAAGACACCTGCTTTGGTATACACACCTACCTGCACACACATTGAGCAAATACATGTACACATAGTCACTCTAATTACCATATCATTCATGTTATTCAATACAGCAGTCACATAATAGTGTTATTACTGTGCCAAAACATGTTCAATACATGTTGATTGAATTTATGTAAATATTAATATATATATATATATATATATGTTCACATTGTACAAATACGTTTCTGATGTGAAATTGTTAAGCTATTGCAATGAACTATTAAGCATGTAATGGAAAAGAAATGATTTGAAGTGTTTCATTCAATGTGTTTTCAGTATTGAAATAGTGTTATATAAGTTTCGTAAACGGTAGTTAAGAATTATCAATAGCACGTTAAACACTATTAATTATCTCACGAGCAATGACAAGAGTTAATAAAATTAAATATGTATACGCTCGTTAGTAATTAACATTGGGGAAACCTACATCTACTGCATATATGGTTTGGGGCGGCATATGTTTTTGTAAGTAATTTCTCGGAATAAATTAAAGATAATGTTCAGTAAAGAATTAGAAACAAAACAATGACGTGATTCTGCAATATATATAGTTTTAATCTTAACGTTTAGCCCTCTCCCTGATGGTTTGGGAAGAGGCAGTGCTCTTGTTGGCATATCCAGTTGCCTTCAACATAGAGATAATTAATTATTAATTCGTAATTATCATTATAAATACTCGGTATTTCACTTATTTTGGAACTTGACATACATAACCAAGTGAATGCTGCATTGTACATTGTAATTTGCATTGTCACCTCCAATTTCGTCGAAATGGCCATAAGCATATGCCTCTAAATAAGCAACTCGCAGTTGTTCACTTAAAGGTTATGGTCTACATGTATATACACTGTGTTCAGATAAAGTAAACCCGTGTTGTTACCGTCTCTTCCTGGATTATTTAAATCTTTAATTTTACCCTCGCATGTAGTCTTTTGATCGTTTTCTATAGCTTCCATAGTTATTCACCTTATAGTACATTAGATGTGTTTATGCGATATGTCTCGAATTTCGGCAAACAGGGACCACCAATACGCGACCTCTCCTCATATCAACCTGCTATCGAATGCATAGGTGTAGTCCCCTTTCACTTGTCAAGTAGTCATTGAAGTGAATTGTCGGTAATCCCTGTCTTTGGTTGTTGGTTGCCATGGGCACAGTGGTGTTTATTGTGTACATAGATAAGTAGGTGTGTTCTCAGGTCCATCTTTGTTTCCGTGAATCTCGGTGTCAAGGAAATAACAATCTGTAATCTTTTTGTCAATTTCTAGCGAGTCTTTAATTGTATATTTGCCATCTAAAAGTGTTTTTCATTTACTATGTAAGTGCGATAATGTAGTCCCATTATAATATGTAAAGTAGAGACAGTTCTAACCCAAATTTGATCTACATGTAGCTATAAAAGAATTGTGTCTTTGACACTATTTGAGCATTAGTATGGTGATCTGGGAGCCTATTCTCGAAACGTTCTTACGAACTTCTTAGCTTAAGAACAGTTCGTTCTTACGAATTTCTTAGCTTAAGAACAGTTCGTAGCCATACTAGAAGAATCGTTAAGAACTGTTCTTAGGCGAGAATAGGCTCCCTGGTTATTGTAGTGGTTTTTTTGTGGATTGAATTAATGTTTTACGTCGCGGCGGGAATATCTCACCCATAGGCGACGACAACAACGTTACATTTATAAGTTCCTAGTAATTAAGACCTGCAAGAAACTAAAGTAAGCATGAAAAACCATACCAAAACATTAAAATGTAGAACACAGATAAGATGACAATGATAAGACAACGTGAAATTAAAACTTTTCATATAGATGTATTTCCTTTAAAAAAGATAAAATAAGGTGCCCAGGAACCTGGGTGAATAAATGTTTTAGATTAGGCGAATAATAGAACCCGGCACGCTGAGTTGCAAAGTCCACACAGTCAAGCAAGATATGCCTGACAGAGAAGAACCCATAGAGTCCAAATAACAGTATCTCTGTTTGGAATTAAGTTATTATTTTACAAATAATATGTAGAGTTAACATTGAACATATACATTTAAAATATAATTGGATTTCCATGTTTCTCGTCGCAATGGGTGAAAGATTCACGCAGCGACGTTAAACTCCATATTCACTCACTCACCTTAATGTTTCTATTACGATGCTTGAAGTCTAGATTACTTGCATTTCTGCTTAGCGTAGGTCTAATATTTTAGCATATCTATCAGATATTATCTATCTAAAATATGCCTACGCGTCTGTTGATACCTGTATTAATGTGTGTGTCTAAAGTATCGACACACACCTATCAACATACTAGTATCTATGTCAGGTAACAAGATATCACAAAAGAGAAAAAAGCAAGACTGTTGATCGATTACATTAACGATACGCTATGGCCTAGACCTGCGATATGTATGTATCACGCTAGTGTTATGTACATGTAGGTAGGTCTAACCTATATATGAAGAAAATCTGCTGCGTAGCAACTGTTGGCATCACAATAAACAACAACAATCCTACCTCCTCGTACCGTTTGTGTTCATATTTTAATAATGTCTCTTTTCAGACAATTAGGTTATATCCTATTATTATTATTAATAATAATAATAAATTGAGAGATAATTACTAATACCTATTGCAATTTGAATTGAAAATAGGTATCCTTTGTGGCTCAGATATATATGGAGTTCCATCATGTGCGTGCATGGGTTTACGCAATTATACCTTCCATATCAAAGATTTAACATCGCAGAGTTCAAAGGTCACCAATATAGAGATGTTTGCAGAAACCAATACGAGGACTTCCATTGTTATATTATTGACGCAAAATTCGATGTTGGGAGTACAGTGACTGTATGGGTCTTTGCCTTTCGGCTTAAGAACATTACATGCTTATTCACACAACACCGAGTCTCTGACTAACAACGGACGGCTTTTCATACGCTTCCTTACCGAAAGTCACCAAGCAGATTTCTTGCATTCAGAGCGGGATTAGCAAGGACTTAATAATACGTACGCACTGGATATTTACTGCGGTTCTCACTACTAACGATTATTACAGAGTGGCGCTATTATTCAGAGAAGACGTACAGAGTTGCATGCAATATATGTCGTAGCTCTACAACTTGGTGGCGTTTGGTCTGTTCGTGCAAATACTTATTATGCGAACTCTAACCCCGAGGCTTTCTAAAGGCCGATCAAAGAACCAAAAGGAACATGGGCAGGGACGTTTATACTATCAGTACCCGCCGACTGTGAGGTATGTTTAAAGCCTGTACCGGGTTGATTGTTGATAATGCAGTAGCGATATATAGACTATATAACAGTGTAAGTTACAGATCTTATAATTGACGGAGATAAACAAGCACCCCACTTGGACTCGGCTCGGCGAGAAGAACTATACTGATAAAGGGTAGATGTGAGAGCAAAGGTTTTAAACTGAGAAAGTTGGACTCGGGAGTCGAATTGCTTGATAAGATTGTTGGAGAGAAATATATCCGGGTGGTGGGTGAGATTGTCGGAGAGAGGTATACCCTGTAAGGGGTCGCTGGAGAATATACCCCCGTAGTGAAGCTGTATCGATGAACGTGATTGTTATTCGTGAAGGATATACATCAGAAATGCGAGAAATGAGGCAAAAAAGATCTGTGAGTGCCCCCGTGCGGACACCCACTCGAAGAAGACTGACAAGTACGCCGTTACCGGTGTCAGGTAAAGTACAAAAACATTTTGTCCATTGTTTTAATAACGTTGTTATATGTTTAAGCAATTAAAAGAAAATATTTACTGAACTTATAACTGAAACGTTTTGATCGTTATAGGTCTTAGTTCAAAATCTTAGAAATTTTCGTTATTATTAATATTTGTTGTTGTTGTTATAGTAGTAGTAGTAGTAGTAGTAGTAGTAGAAGTAGTAGTACTGGTAGAAACAGTTGTAGCAGCAGCCGTAGTAGTAGTAGTAGTAGTAGTAGTAGTGGTAGTAGTAGTAGTATTAGTAGTAGTAAAATAGGCATAATGGTCTGCGTTTCAAGGATGTAGTATTAAATTTAACCTTTTTGTTTGGTGTGGGTTGGGGAACGTTATGATTATGCAAAACTGTGCACAGTTCACGAGTTGGGCTTAAATACCACGACAACATACTCCAGTGTTTATTGAATAATAACAACAAGGTCAGAAGGCAGTAGGAGTCAGGCAAGGACGTAATGTAGAGATTTCAGATCGATATCATACAAATCTATTGATCGACACCGTGATCATGAGCCGCTTAACGCGAAGACAATTAGCACTCAACAGAAACTGCTTCCCTTTAATGCGCTTTAGGGACCGTTATTACGGAAATGACTTGCCATTTGGTTACAAGGTTGCACTTTGTCAGCGTGTCAAACTTGTGTATAAAGAACAGAATTGGTTCATGAAACGTAGATATAAACGACAAATGTCCGTCTACCATGCTATTATAGCGATTCTGATCTACAGACTGTACAACAATACATTAACTATAACTCTTACTTAAATTATTTTAGTTTTTGAAATAGGTGGAAAACAAACATAGAAATTTTTTTTCTTTCTCCAGGCCATTGTTCACATAATAGCCCAAATAGCAATACACGTTTCTGTCCCATTAAGATATTGTGTAGGCCTGTGTATGCACCACGTTCCTTCCTTAAGTCATTTATCAAAATAACAATGCACTTTTAATTTATTGATATACATGATTATGAGATTACTATGGAAGATTGGTTGCCAATTAATAACCCATTGTTGGCAAGCTGTCCATATACCATTCTAACGTATTTATTATAAGAAATTGAGACATTAAACTAATATTTACCATGTTTTACACATCTGTCTATTTTTATCTATTTTTACCATGTGAATAAACTATTTATGTTTATTTGTTTGTCTGTCTGTTTGTCTGTCTGTTGACATATGTCTGTTTGTAACATGTCCTATCCAATGTGAATACTGACATAGTATATTGTACGGGAGTGTCAAGGGCTATATGCACTTGTATAGTTCGATCCTTTGTATTAGCGACCGTCTAGTTGAGAAACATTATCATTTTATACTAGGCAGGGAACGTACCGTAATAACAATATACACCTGGTAGAGCCATGAATTGTAACGAACGAGACATATTGTAATACCTGCATTCAAAATGAAATTAACATCCAATGTACTTCTTCGCCAAAGCAATATTATATTGCTTTTCATTTCATTCTATAACATTCCGACTCTTATACCTGAATACAATTCGAACCCAATATAATTATTATAATTCATTGCTAGTTTTGTTACATCAGTTCTTAACTATAATTCAAGGAAATGTTATTACAATTCACGTAAACAATTTCAGGCATTACAATTCAGGGCATAAATTACCATTTGGGTAAATTATTACAATTCTATTGCTCTACATACTTGCCGTTTTGGAGAATGAAGCGTAACTGATTGCATTGTGATTATAATAGTAGCCTATTTATATCGACTGGATCCAATCTCAATTGGTGAAACTAAATTGATAAGTATATATAAATCCTCACTAAGTATGTGTACTTGCTACTACACATTTATATCTAAATATGCCAGTCTAACGTTTCTTCACATTTGTATACCCCGAGGTGTATTAATACCACTAAACGTAAATCACAGTATACCATTCCAACATAAACTGATTCCTAAGCTCAATACAAAACACACGGGTCTTATCCTAACGGTTGTTTAGTGGTTCACGGTTAAACAGCTCCGTATTAATTACACAGACATACCAATTGTATGTGGTTGAATGGTTGAACTACTTTATAGTAGCTATTAATAAACATTTAGCTAATGGAGGCATTTAACTAATGGAGGTATTTAATATCGTGTGAAAATACCTTGAATATTGTATGTGCAGTAGATTTGATTAGTTATCTAGTTTTCGAAGGGAAATAATTATAGTATATCAGTTTTAATAATATCTGAATCAAATACATGACTATTTAATTCGAGATCAAACGTTATCATGATGATTAATTCATGATACGAGTTTTAAGAAATATATATACACACACACACACACACACACACACA
>JAUTBV010139705.1:0-11449 GCA_032361325.1 Lepetodrilus fucensis
TCATTATTAGGAGCCTCCCTGTACCCGGAAGTCAGTTTCACAATGAGGCTCCCGCCATTACTTTCCAGCCCTATATAATGGTGTTATGTTCGGCTGAAACCTGTATGAGAGCATTCCTTGAAAGTAATGTATTTAAGAGGTGTCAATGGATTTATCCATCAAAATAGTTAAAGGCATAATATAACAAATATTTATGGTTGTTTTGGACTAGTTCTTAGCAACAACTGAAAAATACATTCACTTGACATACATAAAATCATGTTTGCACAATTTCCTTCATAGTTCAGTTGATGCATCAAAGACAAGATAAATACCAGAACGTTCCCTATATTCATATAAAACATTAATATTTTGATAACTATTGAGTACTGGGAACGAAGTATATCAGTAAATAACAACTTTTGGGTGGATAAATCAAGCATAATTAGTCTCAAATCGAAATTCGTTTGTCCATTATCAAAAGTGATATTATACCTTAAAAATCCATGTTGTATGTATTGTATTTCTTTATTTTTGTTTCGTGAATCCCTTGTCTATGGGATTGCTATGCATGTGTTGTAGTAGGGACCTGGAATGTTTCCGCGTTATAGGCACCACGTACGTACATGCATGATGCTATCAGCTTGAGAGATATTCTGATTGTAACGCCAGCTAAAATATGTCATCGGAATACGTTGAATCTTCCGTTAAGCATTAGTTTTCTTGGAAGTCTTTTGACGAAGGATTATCACGAGTTGGGACAATGACGTATGTATTAGTACTGTACCAGGAAGTCAATAGCTATGCGTCAGACCTCTCATCGTAATTATAGTCAAGTCAAGTGTATTACTATATTCACCACCCACGGTCGTATTATTTCGAGAGCATAGCCACTGTTGGCTGTAAAGGTGTGGATTAATATAAACATCGGTTAGTCCACAGTCATTTAATATAGTTTGTACATGTTCTAACCATTTAGTCTTGATGGTATTTAAGTTCATTACATTATAAAGTTTATTCGAATATTTCAATTGTTTATTACTATCTGTAAGAGAGTGCCAAAAACGTACAATTCTTGTTGATATCGCAATATTAATAGGTAACGCTCCTAGTTCTATTCTATTTCATTTAAGTATCTTTATTATGTTTATAGCACTACACATTTCTTCAAGTGTAATATCTTTATTGAGATCGTCGGTAGAGTCTACTGTAAGTGATACGAAGTCAGCATTGACGGTATTATCTGTTACAATATTTTCATTTATGTGTTTAAAATTATTAAAGAAGGTATCCAACTCTGGGCCGTTTGAATTATCAGGTTTATCTCTGGGTTTCAACAGCTTCCAGAACGCTGTAGGGGAGTTACTAAATGCATTTCTTAAGTATTCACTTGTTTCTATTTTATGCTTTCTGATATATTTGTTCATACATTTTGTATACTCTTTTGCGCGATTGCGATAATATAATCTATTAACATGTGTCTTATTATGCTTACAACGCCGCCGTGCTTTATTGCATTTCTTCCACATATAATTACATTCCTTACCATACCAGGGTTTATTATTAGTTTGTTTAAATGCTGCTTTTCTACTAGGGTTCACACGGGGCGTTCTATTTACACCGAACGTACTTTGGGAGGCCTCGGTAAGCATAAAGTTATGCGCGATGTCAATAGCAAGATCATTAATTGCGTGCAAAGGGTTTTCCTGGCCTTCGGTTATGTTATTGCATACAGTGATCATATATAGATACACGTATGTGGACAGCTGGGGGGATTTCATGGGGTTCATTCTTTCCTATATGATTGTATGCGCACGATAAATCAACACTGTATTGTTCCGCCAAACTGTTTGTCAAAATGTTTGTCATGTAATATGTATTATTTACTGTATTATTTAGCGTGTAAACTCGTGTAGTATGACCTGAGTTCGTATTTTTCAGTGACATACGTGTACAATGATAAGTTGTCTTTACAATTATATAAAGAATATGTAGGCCTACATGTATTTACAATTATATATAGAATCTGTAGGCCTACATGTATTTCATATTCTTATTCTGTCTTTCTTATTTCTCCATATTTTCTTTCTATTATCTTGGAACGGTTTTCATTTAAGTTGTAATAACCTGTAACCAATACATGTCATCTTGAATCAAGAATGTTTAAACTAAACAAGTTGTTATGTACTAATATAAGTAAATGCGTTTATACAATTACAGGCTACCACTACTATGGCTGGTTGTGAGAACTCTGCCTATGATTACACGGACGACCCCACAAATGTCTCTGAAAGTCAAGAAGAAACTAAGTGAACATTTTACATTTTATTCATGCCATAGACAGCTTGCGTGTTCAGTATTGAACTATCATATTATTGTTTTGTTGAAAGCGTAATTATAACTACGCAGTTCGATTGAGATGTGCAACTTCAGGAAGTGAGAAGGTTTTACTAAATTGGCCTACTTCGGGCGGTTACGCTAGTTTAGCCCGGAAGTGTCTTTGCGCAAGTCTAGTTGTTGCTAGACAAGATTTCGTGCTTCGTGGGTCGTTCTATTGCTTTCGCGACTTCGCGCGAACTCTAGCATTGGTCTAGATCCTCGAGAAACCGCCCAAAGTAGGTCATTAAGACGTTTAGAACAGTTATTCATTATGTGAATCTGTCATGGACATGTTTAGGACATGTTTCTTCCATCCTCGGTCCATCAGAAACATCAGACACATCATTACATTCGATGCAGCTCATGCTCTTGTCAAATCCCTAGTTATCTCCAGACTTGATTATTGCAATAGCCTCCTATCCGGTATCCAGCAGCTCGTATTATCACTAGAAAATCCAAACGCTCGCATATAACACCCGTCCTCAAGGAGCTCCATTGGTTACCAGTTACAGCCAGAGTTGATATCGCGCCAGAAAGGTAACTTTCGCGAACATTTATGCCAGGCCCCCGGGACGGGATTTGAACCTTGAACCTTTGGTTCCGAAGTCCAACGTTCTACCACTGCGCTACATCCAGCCCCTAAGACGTGGAATAGGCGCGTTATAAATATGCATTATTATTATTATTATTATTATTATTATTATCATGTTTCAGGGAACATTCGAACTGGGATGATATGCCAACTGTTATCGAGAAGAACATCAGCTACTCTGAGCAGCATGACTGGAGATACGGGCATAGAGCAATTAGAATTATTGTCCGCTTGTTTATGTTCTTGCTTAACCTAGCGTCGTCGACCGCTTCAAAATTGGCCCTCCTTCTGTTAGTTGCCAATATCCATGTATCCAATGACCTCGGTGTGGCACTAACGTATCCTGATGTTAGGAATGGGTCCACCACGAATGCACATAGTCAGACGTTGACTACGGATGTTAAATCCATCTGGGCCTTACTCTGTATCCCCGTGATGCCCTATGTGTTTACCTTGTTGTCGTGCGTGTGGAAGCTGTTTACGATGAACCTGTCACCTCTAAACTGGAAAGTGACATTCATGGTAAGTTGTTCATTATCTCCCTTCTCCCCCATTTCCCCCCAGGTATATCAGTAATTCTCTATATCGGTTTCCGTGTGGCTCTGTCTGTAAGTCTTATCTATCTATGTCTGTTCATATATCTATATCTCTCCGTGTCTGTCTCTCTTTCTCACAAGTGACATATATGTCTATATATGTTTCTTTTATTCTGATTTCCGTAATGCTCAATAATCAGTCATTGTACCACTGCATACAATTGCTCTGTGTCCCAGTGAAAACATTTCTTTCATAGATATTTTGTCTAATCCAAAGACGATTACTAGTATACGATATTAACCAACAACATGCATTATCTGTTTCAGACATTAATACCCGAGACGATGCATTCGGTCGGACTAACCCTTCTTATAACATACGTCATGCCTTACTTTGATCCTGTCATTTGCCTCCTATTGATGACAAGCGTTGGTACGGTGCCTGGACTGCTGCAGATCGTCCAGCCTCTGCCAACTCTCTTCTGTTCATCAAAGTCGCCTCTGGCAGGACGCATGACCTTTAGCATCATTGTCTTTCTGCTTCACTTGGGAGCCCTGGCCGTGTTTACCTACCGAGTCTATGTAGTTAGGGGATCATTTCTCTTCGTGGGAATATTTCTTCTTTCAGTGATTCTTGTATCTGTGTCATGGTGGGACAATTACCTTAAGATCATGAAAGATGAAGGTAAACGTTCTGTTGCTGGGATGGCATTCATCATAAAGAGAAATTCCACCAAGCATTACCTAGTTATATCACTGTTCAAAATATGCCTCACAATTATGCTGACGGCTGCCTATTTCTCAAGTGGACATATGGGATGTTTCAAAGTATTCTTCTTCCAGCAAGATAAAGCATCAGACTGTCTGCTGGGTGTAGATGTTGATCTAGTGAATACGGTAACTGACAATTGGAGAGATGACCTGTTCCCATTCCTGGTGGCAGCGATATCGACGATGGCAGCTGGGATGTCTTACAAAATGTCCACATTCGCATGCAAAATAGACTCGCAAAAGCTTTGTTTTGCAACGCCACTTCTTCTTTCAGTTCCGTGTACACTTGTTCTTTTGGTTCTGTTCATTGTACGAGTGGACTATGCTCAGATTGTTTTGGGAGCAGGTGTATTCCCAGAGTATCTGTCCAATAAGTACGACCTGTTGCCGTTGTTAAAGTCGTACCTGGTATCCTACTGGACTCCGGTCAGCGCTGTTTCCTACCTGTACTTGTTCTTCGGTGTCGGTTGGCACATCTGGTACCCCAAGTGCAACCGGATGTCGTCAACGCAGCAGTGAGTTGGTTTCACCCTTATACACAAATACGCGCGCATACATACACACATACATATATATCCACGTTCTTGATACAATACAAACTAACTTGAAATGCATGCTTTATTTTTTTGTTCTTTTATTTTGAAAGCTTGTTTCATAAACCGCTCTACTGTGGAGTTCTACTAGATAGTTCACTCACCTTGAACCGAAGTCGACAGGAACACTGGGTGAGACTGATAAAATAATGTAATTGAAAGCAACGAACAATTGTGTTTTAGCTATTGTGTGTATTTTACATCATCTACCCATTGATCATTTAAAGAGTAGACACTATCGGTATATATTGCCGAATTTCGGACATATTGTTGTTTATTAATGCATTGATGGATGTATATTCATTTAAAGATTTGATGTCATTTTAGTACACGAAGGAAAAAAAGACTCGAGGTTCCAATGTTGAACAAAAAAGGACGCCAATGATATATTTGTGCGCCACAATGTGGCAAGAAGAACTAAAGGAAATGACACAACTCATAAAGTCCATATTGAGGTATTCTCGTTAGGGCTAATTGTATTACAATTCAGGGCAAACACATCATGCATTATATAGTTACAATTCAGGGCATATGTTATTACATTTCGGGGCAAGTATTATCATTTTGGTAACCTAGGTGAATCTCGTAGCTCTTGCGATACCGGTAGTTGAGAGAGAGATAGAGGAGGAGGAGGGAGAGAGCATGAGAGAGAGGGAGAGAGAGAGCGAAGAGAGATAAACGTCATTTCTCACATTCGTCTTTTACACTTGATAACATACTCCTATTTAGATTAATAATTTAATAAATGTAATTCCCGTAAATTCGCAGATTGGACGGGGATCAGTCGATGTTCAGAGCAAATGAAGTTATCGGAGTAACACATATGGACCATTACGACTTCGAAGGTGAGTATACTTCGCAGCGCATCTACTTAAGTACAGGATTATACAAACGCATGGAGTCATAAAGGAAATATTCGTTGATTCAGTTCATATTTTCAGAATTTGATATTTTCTTTATTTCTTCTTCTAGTAATACATTTACAATATAATTTTGTTATGTGGCTAACATAATTGGTTGTCTAAAATTGCAGCCCACATATTCTTCGACAACGCGTTCCATGAAACAGGACGAGTGCCCATTAACAAGCATGTTAAGAGGCTGGAACAGGCAATACAAATGGCCACAAGGTAAACAATAAATCAAAATCAGACGAACAATACTTTCTCTAATCATGTTGAACTGTTGAATATATGTTTTTCATTTATATGACATTAACATGTCATTAGAAATATACAAAATGCATAAGTTTGTCGATGTGCGAATTATACAAGAATATTCCATTCAGAATACTTTCAGTAACAAGCTAGAAAACGTAATTAATAGAATCAATTGTAATTTGGCCGAATGTCCATGCTTGTCAAATGCAACTTAAAATATTTCTTAAAATATCAGTTATAATATTATGTACTACTACTACTACTACTACTACTTCTACTACTACTACTACTACTAATACTTCTTCTACTACTACTACTACTACTAATATTACTATTACTACTATTACTAGTACTACTACTAATAATAATAATAACAACATAAATTGCATTCCTTTTAAATGTAGAACGATTAATCACAATTAGGCATCTTTATCAGCAAATCATGGATGGACAAAGATCGCTACATTCTGTTATTTATCCATGCTATTGTGGGCTTTTAGTTCATGTTCATGTCTGTCCTTTACATGAAGGGAGATGCATGGCGAAGGCATTGATGAGAAGCCAATGAAAATGAAGACACCGTACGGTGGCCAATTGATCTGGACGTTACCTGAGGGTAATCAACTGACTGTGCACTTGAAAGACAAGGAGAAAATACGTCGCAAGAAACGCTGGAGTCAGGTAAGAACAAAGGCACGGGGCGGGTGTCAGCGCAATGGGAGAAAGTTGGACTCAATGACAACGTTCGCGAAAGTTACCTTTCTGAGGCGCTATTGATGATCGGAACCCGCTACAAATGTAGTCTGGTTGCATGAACCACTTGTATCGCTACAATAGTTTTACAAGTTATTGCAAGTCCATTACATGAAATACTTCGTTACAATAGTTTTACAAGTATTGTAAGTAAGTCCATTACATAACGCACGTGTATAACTACAATAGTTTTACAAGAAGTGTAAGTCCATTGCATGAAATACTTCATTATAATAGTTTTACAAGTATTGTAAGTAAGTCCATTACATAACGCACGTGTATAGCTACAATAGTTTTACAAGAATTGTAAGTAAGTCCATTACATAACGCACGTGTATAGCTACAATAGTTTTACTAGTATTGTAGCGATAGAAATAATATGCAATGGACTTGTAGCAGCTGTCCGAAATTTTTACTTAAAACCAATTGTAGCTACAACTCTTCTTCGCAACCGGCACCAAGTTTCCTGCATCAAGTTATTATCTTATACAGGGTATGTACAACTACTATTTCCTCAAGCATAAGATTCGTGACAACTCTCAATTTGACGACAAGGAGAAGACCGAACGGGCCAAACACACCTATATACTGGCCCTGGACGGGGATGTGGATTTCCAACCAGAAGCTGTTAGAATTCTTGTGGATAAGATGAAAACCAACGAAGAGACAGGAGCAGTATGTGGACGAATCCACCCTATAGGATCAGGTGAGATATATTACCCCGCGATGATTTACAGACAGAAATGAGCATTGCATTAATATTCACTACGTAAACTGGTTATGACATATTATTATTATTATTACTACTATTATTATTAGTAGTAGTAGTAATACTATTATTAGTAATAGTAGTCGCCATTTTTACAATAATGTTATTCAGCTAATATTCTTCAGGAAATATTCTTGGTAAAAAAGTTAAGATGATTTTCAACATTTTCAACAAAGTGGTGGTTACGGACACTAAGCAGTGGTATTATAACATGATGACAAAATGGATAATCTACTGGAATGGAGACAAATTCATTGTTCATTTACTTCTTGGGATGAGTTTCAACAAATTAATTTAAGGAAAGTTTAAACAAACTTAAATATTTAGTTTTGACAATAAATATTGTGAATGTATATGTAGAAATAGTAAAAAAGGTCTACATTCTGTTTTAATAAACTAATCAATCCTCTGTGTTCTGATATCTATCAAGTGCAAGTCGTATATCTAAAGTGTATTCTTATGAAGTTAGATCTGGTCTTTTTCATGTTGAAGTTACGGACACTACAATTACATTACAAACCAGATACTTATTACGGGCCTATTATCGCCTAAAATATTAACGTTTTTCTGGATATTTTTCTTAATATGTACATCAACTTCAATATACTTACTATGGCACATGTATAGCTATATAGTGTGACGTTATGGTATATTAAAAGTTAGTATTTACTAATATATAAACCATACCTAATGCATGCATGGATGTAAAAAGTTTAATCAGGCTTAATAAAAAGCACACCGTTTGTTTTGCCTAATGATGTACTTTTGACATTTTGAAGCGATCTCAATGACAAACTAATAGAGCGATATTTTTAGGCGATAATAGGTCCTGGGCGATGATAGGCCCGTAACCAGTATAGGTAAATGGACTAAATTAGCTTTTAAATATTTGTTTACCAGATGCTGATTTAGTAAATGCTAGATGATTGAAGTGGTTCAGCCCTTAATAATGAAATAATAGTTTCATTTTTTTCATTATGCAATAAGGAAGACTACACATGTTGCTGTTATCTTAGCAACTCTACTGTATAGTTGAATATAATTGAAACAGTACAACAATATGTTATCAGATTATGCACCCAAATAATACAGTTGAAATGCAGTTGGCATATATGATTGATATTAAGGTTACTAATGTGGCTATAGTGACATTTAACTTAAGCCATACTAATTGTGAAAACTAAATATATATTTGGGACTAAAGCCTCTCATATTCTAATGAAAAGGTCCAAGTTGTTCAGTCTAATTTAGAGTTCACAGACATTTCCCACAAAATGTGAATGTTCAATAACTGAATAAGATGCTATTGTGGAAAGGTGAAACTGCAACAATATGGTATAGAAAACCCACCAGCTATATGTTGCACAATTACCATAGGATTTCTGGTTTTATTTCTTTAAAGTGATTGTTTCATGTTATTGATTGTTTAATAGTAATGACTCGTATAGACGTAATGAGAAAACATGTTGGTAGAAACAAAGGATGTGGTAGTGTCCGTAACCAATAGGTTTTGCCAATGTAGAACTACTATGAGGCTACTTCTTGTAAAACTATTTGTAATTGAATGTTATATTTATGAAATGTTGCGATTTTGTAATAAGAATTTAAATAAAATGCATTTGCATAATACAATATAATAATATACATTGTTTAAATATGAAAAAAAAATGCATTAATATTTATATTCATGTATAACATGTTGCATAACAATTGCCGTTAATCACAATTACAATAATGAACATTACAAGTTTACCATTTACTGTTTGGTTTGAAAGTTGGCACACACTTAAAGCTATACATTCTGCAGAGGTACAAATGAAGTTTAGCTTAATTGAACAACAACATTTGATTCTAGGGCAGCATAACATGAGCAAAACTGATATGAACTCATTATTGTAAAAAAAACGTGAGCATATTATATAGTACAGAGAGTTCATATACGGTATATATATATATATACACACATTACTTCAAAACCTAAATTTGTGACATTCACACATAGCTCTTCTTTGCAAGCACTGGCAGGTTCGTGAGATCGTGAGTTGTGGATCGATGTCCATAAATATCAGCAGTCCATATTGAAACCATATTTCCATATCTATGAATACAGGCTCACCATAGTGGATCACTTATATGAATCATGTCGGTAATAGCTATAGTGTGCATTAGTAAACATTGGTTTGTATGTGAATGAGGATGAACACTGATACATTTAATTCTTCATGAAACCAAACAATCATTAATGTATGGTCTCTAGCATTATGTGACAACATGAACAGTGAACGTTGTCAGATAATGCTAGAGAACAATATCATAATTATGATGTCCGGAATTTAAGTATTTCTGGAGAGAATCAGCGATGTGAAGAACACATAAAATATGAGGGCTGGTCACACAAGTGGACTTGACTACAAATCGTGAATAGTGAATCAGGTTGTTCTAAATCCATTCTTCGAAACAAAAATAGGCTTATTTTAGAATAATTATTATAATAATCCACATTTTCTCAACATTTCAAATATAGAGGCCAATTGTAAATATGTTTTTCAGAAAAAAACTAATTGATCTATCTCCACTTTTCAAAAATAATTATAGAACCATAGCGTTCTTAGGTTCTATGTAAAACAACCAATTAACTGTTTACTAAAATTCACGTGACATTAGAGACCCATAACATAAAATACGAATTACTACTAAAATTGATATTAGATCTGTAAATCTACAAGCTAATACCTGTCAACGTTATGCAATCATCGGTTGGAAGTTTAGTATATTTGGAATGCTTTCAATGGTTTGGTCATCAGGCATTTTCATCATATAATATCACCCCATGTAAGTCCCGGCCGACATGCCATGCACGTTCTTACATTCCTCATTGTCTGTTCATTGCCGTGAGTCATCCCATGTTGACGCTAACGCATATTTATTGAGGGTTCACCTCCCAGCATAACCAAATCTCAGTAAGTTCAATCATTTTGGGTTAAAACGGAAAACAACTCCCTTACTGCTAAATTGGTATCGATTAACACTAATATGTAACATTCAATTTATCCCGGTTTTCCTGAAATGTCTGACATTGAGTGGGACTGTGTAATTCACTCTCTAAGACCTCGTTCTCCGTCACGTGACATGTAAATGACAAATGACACTTTTTCCAGACTTCTGTAATGACGGTCTAATGACCAAGTGCTGTGATTGACAACCGAATGAACATTCCCAAGTTCCGAGTAATTTCCGTAGTATGCCTAATTCTTTATCCAAGAGTTGTCTGCTCGTTGTATTCATCGTACATATCTTACATCGTACATATCTTCGTGTCGACGCCCAATGATAGTTCTGGAACATGGCTTTGACATGCAGTGTCGGTTTACATACTGGATAAGGTTAGTTGGAAGTGACAACGGTAAAGAATATCTGCTCTGTGAGATTCCAGTTGGTTCACGTCATCTACTTGCGCCAAAGATTCCACCAGTCTCATTAAAATACGAAGAAACTAACGCTCAAACAGATATATATGACACCCCCTCCGTTACTGTCTCAGGAAATCGCCATACACAATCTGTCAATTTGAACTCTTGACCGCAGCCAATCACAGCCTAGCCTTATAATACTCAGATCGTTTACAAACTGTGTGCACCGTTTAACATGTAAACCGGCCACTGATTGGCTAACGCTGCGTATCGGAGCCACGTAACCAGAATCCAGGATGAACGTTGAGTGTGCATCAAGGTGAGGTCAAAGGGCAATCTGATACGAGGTACATGCCAATTCCGTCAGATCTCAGCTGTGCTGAGATATGATTTTAATGAGATTGAGATTCCACCGAACACCAACCCATCTTTTCACGACGGTGTCCTAACTAGTTAGGAACTCCTAACCCGAGTTATCACCTCCTAAAGTGTTTCACGACCATGTCA